>JBAMYA010000021.1:4052816-4066769 GCA_037176975.1 Arrhamphus sclerolepis | reverse complement strand
CACTGCTTCCCAAGCCCAGCTCCTCCACATCTCAGTTTCCTGAGATATGTGTGTGTGTGTGTGTGTGTGTGTGTGTGTGTGTGTGTGTGTGTGTGTGTGTGTGTGTGTGTGTGTGTAATCAAACTGCAAACAGGGTCTCAGTGGACCTTTACAGGATACTATTCCATTCTTCATACATAGTAAAAACAAAACCAAGGCAGGAATCAGTGGAGCCACCGAAATGATGTTGTATTGAGTATATTAACTTCATGCAAATGCATTACATCCCACAGAAGAATGAACACCTGAATACAAATTAGCCCACACTGCATAACATCACCTATTCTATGTTCTATATTCTATATTCTATATCACCTACAGGCTGAGATACCTCAAATCAACAGAAAACGAATGGTCAGGTTTACATCACATCTCTCTTGTTTAAAGTATAATGCTGGTGTTATTTGATATTTTTTTCCCTTTATACTTAGGATATGCATCAAAAAGATCAAAATAATAGCTTGTGACAGAATATGGGAAGAAAAAGAATACTTGAACCTGGTAAGTATGAAGAAATGTAACAAAGTAGGTGAGAAAGTTCAGTAAAGAAAAGTGGGCAAATCTCTATGTGATGTCATCCATAGGCCTCCTGAAGAGGCGCTGCTTTTTTCCTCCCTTGTACTGGGTGGCACCATGTTGCAAAAGGGGCAAAGCAAGCAGGTCCACATACCAGCTGTAACTGGACCACCTTATTTCATGTTATGTCGCTGCTGAAACAAGTTCTCCCACAGCTGAACTGAAGACTAGCAGAGCTCCAGTCTGCTGCTGCTTGTGTTGCAGTTGGACAAACCAGATGCTACGAGCTGATTGACTGTGTTTCCCACCATACTTTTGCCAGCTATGCAAGTCAGAAATCTCACATCATGACAATGATATTATCTGTGGGATTGATGAAGTCAGAGACTCCAAAACATTTGTTATATGATCCCTCCATTATCTACACCAACGCACTGGTGTGCAGGGTCACTGGGATCTGCTGGAGACTATCCCAGCTCTCTCTGGGCTGAAGGAAGGGGTACACCCTGGATAGGTTGCCAGTCCATCGCAGAGCCATTTGTTCTAAGATAATAAAGATGAAGATAGTAAACCATCTATTGTCCCACAATGGAGAAAACTGCATTGTTGCAATAGCATGACAGTACAGAGCAGAATAATATACTTGCCGTTTATAAATACAGGTTGCAGACACGAACAGATGTGAACGTGTGATCAAACTACAAGTATATCCCAGGCCAACTCACTGCAAATGATAAATCAACAAGGAATATAAAGAAAATATATTAAAGAAAAAAAGTAATAAAGCATAAAAATCTTAAATCATAACAATCTAGTAATTATTTACACCGTGCATGCAGTGAATTTGAATGGGTGAGGAGGCAGCCAAGTTAACAATGCTGATTGTACAATCTGACTGAGAAAGGGTCTACGAAATCTCTGTCTCACACATCGAGGATAAAGACAGGGTGTCCTGTAGGGGTTGGTTTTTCTTTGTTGTTTTTTTATACCTTCCCGTATTTCTTTAAAAAAAAAAAAAAAGGACAAAAGAAAGAAAAAAGTTTTTTTGGCATTTGTCCACATTCTCAGCTCTGCCGCTCATGCCACGAAAGCCTGTTCCTTACAAATGTGGCACCATTTCAAAGGGAAATAATCCTTTCCAGTGCTACAAGATTTATTGCCAAGAAGCATTGTTGCAACAAAGGAGTAATCACAAATTTCCTTCCATGTTGTACTTAGTTGTTAATTGACAGCTGGCGACAGATTTATTTATTCATTTATTTATTTAATATGATATCCTGATCTGAAAATTGTGTCCAAGTGTTCACTTCTATATGTTTGTGGCCTCGTGAGTGTTAAAATTATAATATAATTATGGTGCACATGGTACAGAAGAGTAAAAGGATGCACACGACTGTTACCCCTGGAATAGTTGGGGCCACATAAAATGAATTCATGTATTTACACTGGTGATCTGGTGATCTACTTGGAGGCTGACGGCAAACAGGCACTTCTCTCTCTTGTATATTATTACATTGTTTTCTCAGAGTAGCTCGAGCCTTGCAGCTGATCCATCAACTGCCATTAAATATTCCGTGATTTGATAGTGGGGAGCTGCTTTTGCTCATTCAAATGAGAAGCGAATGTCAGCTGCTGCAGCAATGCCACTGAATGATGTTGATATTTGAACAACAATTCATGTTTATGAGGTGCCCACTAGTTTAATGTTAATGATGAAAACCACAAACATGCAAAATCCTGAGCTTGTATATTTTTTTCATAATCTGTCAGTTAGAGGCAAAAGGAATGAATCACAGGGTTTTTTTTGTTTGTTTGTTTTTTTAGGTCTTTGGAAAACAAACATATATCACTTCTGCAGTTTTAGAGAAATACACTCTTTACCAATCCAAGTAGGGCTGCTTATGCATTATATATAACTTATATCAACAAATTTTCTCATTAATAGGTCAAGATATACAACTTTAATCAAACAACAAGGTTTCCACAAATCAAATCAAATCAAATCAATCTTTATTTATATAGCACTTTTCATACTATTGTAGTCAAAGTGCTTTGCATAATAAAATCAACAATAATATATAAAAACTCACAAAATCATACCCACACAGCACTTATACACCCCCCAGCATACACACTGAAGATATAAACATAGACATCACAGACATAAAACAAAAGCAGAAACAAAAACAGAACAAGAAACTCTGGATGTCATTGCAATGACAAGAACTATATTACTACTCAAAAGATCACTTACAAGTTTTGATGAGAGAATTAACTTTAACCTAGAAGAATCTTGTGTTTAATGAAAATGTAGAAGGATGGGTTTCAGTTCACCACTGTGAAATAGGCAAGGACGTAGGCCTTTCACCATCAGCGGTCCATGAGAGCGTACGGAAATCCAGAACGGTCAGAGAAGGGAATCACAGTTAAACGCAGATGAGCTTTGAACTTTGGAAAACCATCATCGCTCAGCACAGCCCACTTCTGCATCCAGAAATATGACCTGTAATGTGACCTACATTGTGTTCAAAGGAGCTGAAAATGTGATCCCAGCTTTTAGTTTCTAATCTCCTGGCTGAGATGTGGGCCTTTGATCAAGAAGCTGATTATTAAAAGAAAGCCTGTAGTACTTTGGTTGAGTCCATTGCAGTTTCGCTGAAGAGTGATTAGCACGCATACATCCTCGCTCACATGTTATTGGTCCATTCATTTACACTCGGCTCCAAAGGTCGGTGCTGTTACCACGATGAATGGCTCTTTTCTGTACATGGTTTAGCCGTTCTCTAATGGACATATTTCCACGTTGTGTAACATGAGCTTCGATAAGACGAAGATTGAAGTGGATCAGGATTGATTTTGTGCAATGAAATGATTCAAACAGATGCGTGTTGACTAATGTAAAATAAAATCAATCTGAGGTAAGCACTTCATTTATCCAGCACGTGATGAAATAAGTGTTGGAAACACGGTGAATTTCATCTTTTATTTATCTGAGCAGTTTCAAACCTTTTTTTCTTTCTAACAAATTTTTTTTCATCCAGGTTCTTCTTTTTCCTTTTCTGATTTTGCTTTTTTTTCTCAGCTTTTTTTATTCATCTCTTCCTTTTCTTCCTTTGCTCCTTTTCCTTCATTCTTTCGCCCTTCCCTCTCTCCCCACTTCCTCCCCATTTGTTCCTTCTCCTTGATTTCATTGCTTTCTCATTCTCTTTAGTTCCTTTTATTTCTATTTTCTTCTTACGTGTCTTTCTTACCCTTCTTATAAAACTTATTTGAACCTCTGAATATATTGTCTTAATCTCTCTTCCATTATTCTTTCTTTTCTGTTCTGTCGGTCTACAGTTCCAGAAACCGCAGGAGCATTACCCCCCTTTTCGCTTTGGGACCGTCCCAAACGGGAGCACAGAGAGGAACATCCGCAGCAACTACCCCGACATGCACACACACATGATGAAATACAACCAGAAGGGGGTGGAGGAAGCCCTACAGAGCCTCAAAAACGGGTACTTATTTGCTCAAAATCCAATAGCACAATACAATTATCGTTGAGGGGTTATATTTAACCGGATGCATAAGATGAGAAAATGATCAGAATTTAGTCAATACAGGAGAAATCTGATCTACGTTGCACTTCTATTTTTGAATTAGGCCAGCGTAATGGGATTATTTTTAGATATAAAGTAATGTCTTGAAAGAAAAAGGCTCCGTCAAGCATTTCATCTTCACACTGTCATATTTTAAGTACACTAAGAAGCATTTGTGGACAACAAACTGTGCTTAATATTTTGTAAACTGATTTTCTAGTGTCGACACAGGGATCTGAAACTTGCCAAGGAATTTCAATCCATCAGTGTGAGCTCTCTGTCAACTGTAATCTTGGCCAGACTATCCAACACTGTTCTCTGGATTGCAAAGTTCCACATAAGAAGGGCAATCCGTTGCAAAGTAAAAGTGGTTTGCTAGATACAAGCACTTTTACTTAACCTTACAGACCTCACAGATGCTTCTCTTTGTCATGTAATCCTTAATGACCTTGCATCCAATCACTCCCTTAAAAACTCTTTCATCAAAGTTAAATATTTTGGTGCCAGCATAGACTCTATAAGCATAACTGGACAGACTCCCTGTGACATCACCCATAAGTTTTCTAGGAGTGCTTTTGAAGCCTCGTTTACCTTGTAGTGGTACGTTGTTCCGTCTGGAACAAGCCCACCTTACATCAGTCACAGTTAGCTATTTTAGCTTGGTTGGCTTCGTTTATGTGAGCCTATGATGTTGATTATTATTACTTTACATTCATTCTGATCAAATCTGTTCCGATGTCCTCATTTCAAGTGCTGCTACTGCAATGGCGTCGGAATATACTTGGAATAGTTTTAGTCTGGAAGGTAGAAAGAGTCAGTCTTGAAGGTGGTCAGCAGCAATTTAACCTCCGTGCATGAAATCATTCAAAATCTGTGTAACTACAGTTTTAAGGTGACAAATAGATGTGTAAAATAACTGACTCAGGTCGTCTGCTTGTGTGCAGGAAGCTGGATGCCTTCATCTATGATGCTGCAGTTTTGAACTACATGGCTGGGAAGGATGAGGGGTGCAAGCTGGTGACCATCGGCAGTGGGAAAGTGTTTGCCACCACAGGATACGGCATCGCTCTGGAAAAAGACTCCCGCTGGAAACGACCCATTGACCTGGCATTACTACAATTCCTTGGAGATGGTGAGAATAGAAATGAACCGAACAAGATGTGATCAACAGCGGCTAGAAAAAGCACATCTCTACACACTGGAAACGTACCCAGTGTCCCCTTTCTTCTACTGCTTTTCATGTTGAGCACTAATTTTGACGAAATTTGTGATTTCACCACAGTCTTCAAAAGAGAGCAAAAATATAATTCTGTGTCAAACCTAATAAAGCTTCTGTGTGAGTAGCGTCACCAGTTATCTCAGTTGAGTCTACAGCTGTGATCCAGATAACAAAAAGCAACAACTCAGAAGCACCATTGTGACGTGAGTTTGAAGTCTGTGAACAACCCAAATAAGACAGTTAAACCAAAACAGCTGTCACACACCTGTTTGTGAATTAAGAATCGTGACTTCTTCTTCTTCTTCAAAATTTCATCATTTTAAAACAGTGGATGAAATGTAGCACATGTTTGAAGGCAGATTTCAAGTGAGGAATGGGTGCTGGAAATCGTGCATCACGGCACAAGGCGAGAACATAAATGGCGGCAGCTTCCAAATTTAATTTCAGATCTAAACTCCTTGATTGTACTTTTCCATGACATAAAGTGCGGCTCACACCAAACACACCCACATTTTTCTAAGATTTATCTTTATGTGCTAATTTCTGTCACACTGGGACGCTGTATGTGCTTTATGTGCACCGTGGAACTGGCACGAGTCCATATTACTCTGTAAGCCCACTTCCCTGCTGTGTCAGCAGGGAAGTGGGCTTACAGGGAAGAGTTAATATCCTGTAGAACAGCAGGGCATGTTGAGGATTTGGTTGCTTCCTTCGGACGCATGTTTACATCCACCTACATTCAAATACACACAAACAATTCCCATACAAAAAGACATTGAAGATAATTATCATGTTTTAGCCAGGAACTATACAGGGAATTGTATATTTTTTCCTCAGTTTTGACCCAAAAGCATAGGAGATAAATCAGTTTAAGATGTGTACGGTGCTACGTTGTGTTTAATGTTGAGAGAAGAATAAAAACTGTTCATATGCAGGATGTATTATTACTTACCTAATATTCTTTTTAAGTAAGCAGCCCAGTGATTTAAAAAAAAGACCAGGGGCCTCATTTATAAAACATTGCGTAAATTCCATCCTGAAAGATTTCTAGCGCCAAAAAGTTAGAATTTTCGTACGCCAAAGAAGGATTCAGATTTATAAAACCCTACGTACGCATACCAGCAAGCAATTTCCCTTTATAGATCACAGGTGCATGTCAACAGTTGCGTACAAGGCTCCGCCTCCTATACGTCCTCTACACGCCCACATTCAACCATAAATGATCAAAGCACCTCGTGAATGTCAATGTGTATTTAAATTGGCAAGCCGATCAATGTTATTGGTCAATGGGTAACCATGGAGACCATACAAGCATGCTCCAAGCGCATGAAGCGTCTGGAGGATGCTGATGAATGCTGTTCTGCAAAATCAGAGAGAAACAATTGATGAACTGAAAGAAATTAGAACAGTATCAAGTCATTTATGTGGCGTTACGTCTGATGTGTCAAACACATTTTCAAGGACTTGTTAAAGAATGAATGTCATGTGACATCATCGCGGAGCTGTGCTCTGTGTTGAAATTCCTCCTGAGACCCCCAGGATTGTTTCATATGCAGCTGTGTTCTATGCAGAGGTCTTTATCCATGTGCTGTTTCGTGTTACCATCAGAAGTCTTCTCTGGCGTCCTGCTGAAAACATTAAATTTTGAAATGAACACACACACTGTCCACATATATCTTAACTCTCATGTCACCATTTTCCTTTGGTTTAGCTGATGACATCATGACCCATAGCCTATAGCTGTTTCTCTCATCGTGAACACGCTGTGCCCCCTAAAATCTGACCAATCAAGACGATCTCCGTGTTCTGACTTAGTTAGATGAAGTCCCGAAACTAAATCTTCCACCATAGATTAGACTTGGACAAACCTTGTATGTCCAGTATTGAAATACAACAACGCATCTTACATCTCTTTTCTTAAGTTGCAATGATGTTTAATCTAGGAATTCATTGTTTCAACGTTTTAGATGAGTCTGAACGCGTGGAAAAGCACTCTACATCCACCTAGGGGGACCCCTGGAGGAAATGTTCCTTTGTGCCACTTTAAGTTTGCGAAATCTAAAATATTACTTTGAAATCTGACTTTTAATACAAATATGTGAACTTAATGCAAAGCCACGCTTATAACTTTACATGCGTCCTCTCTTTCAGTGTTTTTTGATATCATCAGCAGCCTCACAGAGCACGTCGTGGTCCCTCTGCAGTAGGCAATGAAACAATGTGAGTAGCATTGCTGACCTTCTCAAAACTCTTCTTTCAATTTATAACACAATCTCAAACACAAAGACCTGGTATGCACATGCATTCGCCCACCAATTGTGCTAAAGGCAGTGCCAGGTTCACAGAAATACACACATGCACACACGGCGCGGATACTTGGCCTGGGGTTCGGGAAGAGGTGAAAGCCAAAGAGAGTCGCTGACAGAAGTTGCTTCTGTGATTACCTCATGTCTGTTATGGGTCAGGAAGGAAACTCATCCTGTGTATATTTAGACAAAGACAAGCTTCAGGGGATTAAGTGCAATTAATCAAAAAGCTCATAAATACTGACTCCTTTTAAAAGAAATTAAGCCACTGTGCTCAAACAAATAAAAGAGCTCACATTATAAATGACAGTATCGAATAATAAAATAAATTGTATATTTATTCAGTAACTTAATAATGTTCTGTCCTCTTGTCACAGTTTCTGTTGTTTATGTTTACTGATATTTGTGCTGGTCATGCAAATATAATTATTATAGTGTAAATGAATGTTTTTTTTTTCTCCCAATCATTTTTTAAAAAATGATTAGAGAGCAGATGTTCTCCTGCTGGTAGTAGCTTCATGGTATCTTGTTACTCAGGGAGTCTCCTGCCCTCATAGGTCGAGCCATTAATAACGATGGGAGGTTCCTCGCTGTCAGCAATTGTGCACCCTGCCATCTTTACGGCATGTGTCCCTCAGGCGTCGCCTCGGCACATCCAGTCACAGTCAAGTATGCACGCACATCCATCCCTATAGCTGATCTGAGTATATTTATATTGAGTCCAGAGAAAACATGGCAACAGAGCACACATCCCGCTGCTGCTAACTTACCAAATGAGACAATATTAAGAATGCGCTCAAATTAGGTTTTGTAATTACAGAGATGATAGCAAAGTATCACTAATGAATGCTAATTAAAGCAATTAGTCGAATGTCAGTGCAGATCCTGACTGAGCAATGAATCCTCACTTCAGTCAGTCTTGTCTTTTGCTCTGACTGACACAGCCTTAGGACCACGTGTCTATTCCTCAGCTTGTTTGTTATTGTTTGTTTCCTTGGATACAGTCAAGACCTGACACCTCTGCCTGACAGAGACAGACATTTGGTGTGTGCTATATGCTAACACCTTAGTAGCAGGCGACACCAAGTCTGACAACTGATATTTTGAATGAAATCCTACCATTTTTTTCAGTCATGGAAAGAATGAAAAAAAGACTATGTTGAGATTTTGTGCATTTAACCCCACTGTGAAAAAGAACCTCATCTGTTTTTTTAATAGAAAGTAAAGATTAACGCTTTAATGTAAACCATCCAGGTTGGTTACAATGATTAACACCCCTGTGCTATTATTGTCTGACATAGAGCTTCATGTAAGCAGGGAGAGTGAATAAAACTGAGCTATAAATAGATCACAATGCTGCAGTACACAGGAATTCAGTGTGTAGGCCATGGCCACATCTTTAAAACACTTTTCATTCAGTTTAAAGCAATAAATGTGCTTAAAGAGTGCTCTTTAATATCAATGAAGATTTTTCTTGGCTGCAGATTCTTGAAAGTACATTCCTCAAGTGCACATCGAGGAAGCAGTTTCTACTGTTAAAGTCTATGACAGCTCCTCAAGAGCATTAAGAATATTTCATCCCATTTAATTTCAAGACCTGTCTGATATATGACTACAAAAAGACAAATAATTGAATAAAGCTCAGCTAGATCTAGTCGCCATGCTCATCTGTACTCCTGGTTTCTAAAATGGGGGACTCTAGCCCAAAGTAGACACGGTCTGGGCCCTGGAGGTTCCCTTGTGACAAGAATAACCCGATGATTTCATGAATGAAGGACCTGCAGGGCGAGGGACTCCATTCCTGAGGAGAGTCTGGGTCTGACATCTGTCCCTTGCAAAACAAAACTAATGCTTTGGAAGTAAGATTGTTTCAAATTCTTATCATTATTCATAATATTTTTCAGAATACCTGTTTGGGAATTACTAGTCTGGCAACACTTCAGTGAATGAGCATGAGAGGGACAGCAGCAGCAGCAGCAACAAGTGTCATCTGGTCTTCCAACATGGGGAGGGCTTTGGAGTTTAAAATGGCGAGAATATGATAGCCTTCTGGAGCCACTGCTGGAGCTTATGCAAGTGGAGATCTGTGTGCACTATTGAAAGTTGACAGTTCAGAGGCACTAATCTGACATAAAGGCAGGTGTAAATTAACAACAGCACAACGACTTTGGATATCAACAAATAGGCTCGAAGAGCTGGAGAGGGAGGGGGGAGAAAAGGGGGGGATTGTTGCTTGGATCTCCAGGACGCACGGGCTCAGGAGGATAAGGGAAGAAAAGCACCCGAGGAGCTGAGTGACTGATTTACCCTCAGAGGGGTAAAAAAGATGACTGTGGTTTCCCAGGACGAACACGAAGAGGCTGCGGTGGTCACTCCGTTGTTGCAGGATGCTGCTGACTCGGAACCGGCGGACCAGGAGTGCAGCGAGAGGGTGGTCATCAACATCTCAGGCCTGCGCTTCGAGACGCAACTGAAGACCCTCTCGCGCTTTCCGACCACGCTTTTGGGAGATCCGCACAAAAGGATGCGCTTTTTTGACCCTCTGAGAAACGAATATTTCTTTGACAGGAACAGACCGAGCTTTGACGCCATCCTCTATTATTACCAGTCAGGGGGGAGGCTTCGGAGGCCGGTGAGCGTACCTGTGGATATTTTCTTGGAGGAAATAAAGTTTTATCAACTGGAGGAAGAGGTCATTGAGCTTTTCAGAGAAGATGAGGGCTTGGCCAAAGAGGAGGAGCGCCCGCTGCCCAACAACGAGTTCCAGCGCCAGCTGTGGCTCCTGTTTGAGTATCCAGAGAGTTCGGGGCCCGCGCGGATGATCGCCATCGTGTCAGTTATGGTTATTTTGATATCCATTATCATATTCTGCTTAGAGACCTTACCTGAATTTAGAGAGGTGATAGCTGAACTTGAAAATCACTCCAATGGAAGTGCTCACGCCAACGCGCCCAGTCCTTTCACAGATCCATTTTTCATGGTGGAGACACTTTGCATTGTGTGGTTCTCGTTTGAATTCACCATGAGGTTTTTGTCCTGCCCCAGTAAAGCAGCTTTCTTTAAAAATCTAATGAACTTGATCGACGTTGTGGCCATAGCACCGTATTTCATCACCCTGGGCCTGGATCTTGCAGAGCATCAAGGGAGTAGCCAACAGGCAGCCTCTTTAGCCATACTGAGGGTTATCCGTCTGGTTCGCGTTTTCAGGATTTTTAAACTCTCAAGACACTCCAAAGGCCTTCAGATTCTCGGCCAAACTCTCCATGCAAGTCTCAGGGAGCTGGGTCTGTTGATTTTCTTCCTGATCATTGGAGTTGTCCTCTTCTCCAGTTCAGTTTATTTTGCTGAGGCAGAAGACCCCGAATCTGGATTTTCGAGCATCCCCGATGCGTTCTGGTGGGCTGTGGTGACAATGACCACTGTCGGCTATGGAGACATGTGTCCCTCCACCATTGGGGGTAAATTCGTCGGATCTCTGTGCGCAATCGCAGGAGTGCTGACCATAGCTTTACCCGTTCCCGTCATTGTGTCAAATTTCAATTATTTCTACCACAGAGAGAACGAAGAGGAGGACAATGTTCAGTTTGTCCACGTGACTTGCGGGCAGCCTTCATTAGGAGAAAGTGATTCTATCGAAAGTGTCCAGTCGCTCTCCAAAGCTGAGTCCTATCAGGGAAGCGACGAATTTGAGGCTCTGACTTATCCAAACGAGAATCAGCTGGAGTCTTACACAGGGAAACTCACAGATGTGTAAAAGGGGACAGTTCTTTTCCTGGTGAGTTGGTGCGGTTCAGGCTCAGTATTGTAAGATCTAGGAGTTTTTTTGTTTCTCTTTCTGTCTGAAGAGATCTCAAAACATGGACAATATCTCCAACATACATGTGGTTCGGCCTAAATCTATATCTGACATAATTATATGTCAGAGAAAACCCATTACTTCTCATTGCTGTAACATTTTCACACACTGGGGCTATTGTTGGAACTTCATGACATCATGGCAATGTGTATAAATAGTCTCAGGCGTTTTGCGCATGTCACTTCTGCACATTTTAAAATTCTTGCGTTTCATTTTACGGTGTTTAATATCAGGAGTGTCATTTTTCAGGGTTTAGTGACACTTGAAAATGTGTTTTAGTTGGAGAGGGGAGTTCAGGGCTAGTTCACTGTCACTTCAAGAAGTTAAAGACAAATTCTCAGAGCCAACTTGGTGGAAAACTTGGAAGAGATGGGAACTTTAGTGTGAAAAAAATGACTTTATTTCTTAAATAATAAAACCGCAATAACAGCATAAAAATGTATTTGATTATGCCTTTTCCCCCTTTCATTGATTTAAAAATGTTACCTTTAGAAATACATGACAAAACTCTAGAGACGTTGCTTACACAAAAAGAAAGACATAAAAAGCTAATATTGAACATTAAAGGGGACATTTAATGAAAAAACAAAACTATGTTTTTGTACTTGGGAGCATTGATTTGTGTGTTTGAACTGAGCCCCTACCTCTTAAACTATGACAAAAAGCAACATTCTCAGTTTTGTTTCTCTTTTGGTGAGCCATCCAGAGTCACAGGGTTCTGTTACATCACAGGCCCAGATCAGGGCTGATTTAACCAAATTCACAGTCTTTATCTCTGGAAAATGCACCATCATGTCATGTTTAATGAACCTCTGGAATGGGAATTGCAAAGCTGCAAGGCCAGTTTCAGAAAAGGCACATCTTATGAAGTGGGCGAGGGACTGACTGACTCCGCCCCTTGAAACTGGCAGCTATGAACAGAGTACTAAAGATATGGTTGAAAAGGGGGCTGTTGTGTTATAACTCTTGGGTGTTTTGCCCAAAAACATGAAACAGGAATTTCACTAAGAACCCAGAAAAAGCTGTCAGCTTAAAAAGAAAAAAAAGTCACAATAGATTTCATTTAAAATAACCTCGTCAAGACTGAGTAGTTTCAGGGTTTTTTTTTTTTCATTTCATAAATTAAGGGAGTAAAGTTCAGCTGCATGTAGTATCATCACCATAACACACAAGGCAACATTTTCTATAATGATGCGTGACTTCAGACCTCAGTGCTATACACTGATCACTCATACCATTAAGGCCACTCATTTAATATTAAGAAGGTCCTCGTTTGTGCTCTCAAAGCTGCTCTGACCAGTCAGGGTCTGGACAAAACAAAACAAAACAAAACAAAAAAAAAGAAAGAAAAAGATCCAAGGGTGTCCTTTTACGTCTGGTGGCAGAATGTTAAATCGTTTGGGCCCTTTGTGTTGTGAGGTAGGGATTCTGTGGATTGAAATTGCTCCCAGAGTACCATTAGGTCCCATCAGAGTGGTGTCTGGGGAATTTGTAGACCTAACTTTAGGTAGGTGGCAAGTGCCAAAATAATTATCTGAATGCAAGGGGCTACGTCCTGCTTGCTAAATTGCTGCCAACACAGAAGTGATACATGTAATGCATGTGTTTCCTTGAATGGCCACTAAGGGCTCTAAATGTGAGTAAACATATGCTACCTGAGCACTGCAGAATATGATGTCTACGGTAGCAGCACTTACACTCAGCTTTGCAGATCTGTGTCTTTCCGGTCTTCATGGTGCTTGGCTTCCTCTGTTATTTTATTCCATGTCTCTACCTGGAATAATAATAGCATATTAAAGCAAGAAGTAGACAGGATCACCACTCATGTAGCTGTCAATGCTGATTAATTCTTTTTTGAAATGACGGGAACGTAGCCTGGATGTCTTCTGAGACTCAACATATCAACTTTGCTCCCTGTCATGTGTTTTCCCTCACACCGAATCAATGTCTTGCATTTTCTCTGTGCAGAGAAATCTTTCAGCCAATTACCATGTCACGTCATCATGAGGATTTTGGATTGTTGGCTTGTGTCTGCAAAAAAACGAAACAAAAAACAAATGCAATGTATTATGCCTTGTGCTGCCAACCAGAGGATAAGAATTGCTCTATTTTCACAGTATTAGCACTCAGGTAGCCTCTATTTCAATTTAGCCCAATGTTAAAATGATCAACTTTTTTGCAGCACATCAGATCAATTTATGTCGGGTGATAAAGCTGATCAATACGATGCCTGCATTGATTTGATGTGCTCAAATGAGAGCAAGCCAGTAGCACTGCCATGCAACATGGTGGTGCACAATTTGAGGAAAAATTGGGCTTCAAAGGCTCTCTGTACAAATATATAGGTTGCATGACCAGATATCTATCTATCTATCTATCTATCTGTCTGTCTGTCTGTCTGTCTGTCTGTCTGTCTGTCTGTCTGTCTGTCTGTCT
>JBAMYA010000021.1:4031194-4052716 GCA_037176975.1 Arrhamphus sclerolepis | reverse complement strand
ATCTATCTATCTATCTATCTATCTATCTATCTATCTATCTATCTATCTATCTATCTATCTATCTATATACATATACATATTTACTTATATCCGGAGGGGGTTACACTGAAGTCTAGTGTGAAACAACAAGCCTCTATAACTTTAGTCACTTCATATATATCAATTTCTTGTTCTAACCCCCCACCTCATGACCAGCAGTGGGTTGGCCTGGAAGGGTCTGAGGGTGAAGGTGGCTTGTCTGGAACAGCTGGTAGAAGCCAACTTTGCGTTCAACTTCAGGGGTCGGTAGCCGGAGCTGCGCTGACAGTTGAGAGCCATCTTCCCCGATAGAACCTTCCAAGTTGACCTGTGTTAGAGACATCTATGTCACAACAGTAGATAAACACGATGTACTTAAGATAACACACAAGTATCATTACACATTCATAAATCGTTCACTGAGCTGCTGACAAAGTAAGTGAACATATAGACTAACATAAATTGATGCAGAAAACTAGTTACTTCCATTCATGCCACTAGATAACAGTTCAGTACATTTATATCTATGTGGTCATGTGTTACATTTCTTTTTACATAGTTTTGGAAAGTAATGTTTATATCACGGCTGGTACCTACAGTTTCAGGTATCCATTTTGGCTGATATGTAAATGTAGAAATGTATATGCATGAGAAAGAGGGAGCGCAGCAACTACAGCAATAGCAACTTGATCAAATCAATTTTATTTGGAGAAAAAAAGAGAAACAAGGTTTTATTTTAAAAATGTAAATAATTCTGAAAATATGGAACTGTCACCCCAAAATTAAAAGGGGAATATCTGGAATATCTAATCTTAAAAATTTTAAAATATATCAGATACCTTCTCATTAAAACAAGTCATAGCAAGATTAGATCTCTATTCAAAGTTTGCACTGTGCTTCCATCTGGTCCATGTTGAAAGAACAAGAGATGTCTGAGCGCCACTGTGTGGATGATTAATAACTCTGCAGACAGCAGAATATTCACACTTCATCTTGAGTATCTTAGCACCGTTGTGATTTAAGCACAAGCTCCAGAGATCATGCTCTTTCACACAATGTGTATCTGAATGCTTGTGGTGTTTCATTAATCCCAGCAGATGCCTGAACATCTTCTCTCACCTCCTGGTCGTAACACAGCGTTGTTTTTTTGTCCTCTGCTTATTTGCAGGTGGTGGGCGATTATGTGAAGCTTGTTGTTCCCTGAGAATCACAACAAGACATACACGTGGCATTTTTTTCTCCAAATTCTTCATCTTTTTGTCATGCGTTACTCTTGCATTGACAGCTCTGAAACATACAGAGGCCTCATTTTGGACACGCACAGAAAGGCTGTCTGCTGCAAAGAACATTGTGTGTATCCTCTGTAGATGACAACAACATTCTTTCGTGAAGGCTTTGTAAATGAATTTCTAAAAGTGTAAGCCTGCTGTACATATTTCAGTTTTGTATTTCTGAATCTTCCCACTCTTATGCAGCTAACAATGCAAAGTTGTAATCATAACCTACATTTCTGTTGTCACAAGTATTCATATTACACAGCAGCCTACTGTAAACATTATAACTCAGAACAGTATAATGCTACTATGCATGAAATGCATTCATTGTGAAATTTAAATGTAATAAAATATTTATTTTTCTAATTTAAATATTAATGTGACCTTAACTTTATCTTTTTTAAAAAAATATATAAATTAATAATGATTAAAAACACACCATTTGTCATTTTTCATTACTTCAGCAATGTAGTGCTGTACATACAGTGATGTGCAGAAATCTAAGGGTTTTTAAAAATGCCATAAAGTAAGAACAGTGTATGGGAAACATTCCTCAGATCCATATTGATATGAAACCATTGTGCAGTATCTGCAGATTTGTCCAATTGTAATTTCCTCTTCCACAACATCTCAAAGGTGTTCTAGTGGATTGAAATCTGGTGATTGTGGAGGTCATTGGAGTTCAGTGAATTATGTTGAAGAAACCAGTATGAGGTGATCTGAGCTTTGCAACATGGTGCATTATCCTGCTGGAAGTAGTCATCTGAAGATGTGTGATGTCATAAAGGGATGGATATAGTCATCAACAATACTCAGGTAGGCTGTCATTTAAACTAGGCTCAACCAGTGCAAAGGGGCTCAACGTGTGACAAGAAAATACCCCCCTCACACCACCACCACTGGCCTAAACTAGTGATACAAGGCAGGATGCAATGCTTTCATGTCTAGTGTTCTAGTCTCAATTTCCTGTTCTTAGGTAACAGAAGTCGCACCGGGTTTGGTCTTCTGCTGCTGTAGCCTATCAGCTTCAATGTTGCACTGGTTGTGTGCCACGAGATTTTATTCTGCATATCTTGGTTGCAGTTATTTGAGTTACTGTTGTCTTAGTATCAACTCAAACCAGTCTGCCCATCTCCTCTGACCACTGAAATGAACAAGGCATTTCTGTCCAAATTTCTTGTCTTTAAACCCTATAGATAGTTGTGTGTAAAAGTCCCAGTCAATCAGCAATTTCTGAAATGCCTCTAACGACATGTTGAAAGTCACCCAATTCCCGTTTCTTCTCTGTTTTGATGCTCATTTTAAACTTAAGCAAATCCTCTTGACCACCTCTAAATGCCAAAATTCTGCCATGTGATTAGTTGATTATCTATTAGTGTTAACAATAAATTTAACAGGTGTACCTAATGAAATGGGTGTATATGAGATTTAGCTATTTTATTTTTAGCTTTATTTATTATTTATCAATTCAAGAAATGTAATAGTGAGAAAACAGAAGAAAAATCTAAATCTTTTTATTTAGATATATTTTCTTAAATCTGGGTTTTTATACCAGCATAGTTAAGTGTATGATCAAGCAGTTATACCTGATAGCCAGGTTCATATGTAGTTTGAAACACAGCAATTAACTGGAACAGAGACAGCTGTAGCAGAGGTTTAAAACTGGGCGAGGAACAGCCAAACCCTGCTTCCAAGGTGAGGTTGTGGAACACAAGTTTCATGTCACAGGTACACAATGGCAAGAATGAGCACAACAATGGACTCAATGTAGCTGTACTGCATCAGCAGAGTCATCACAGACAAAGACTTCAAAACAGAGATGAACTATTCACGTTTTATTGAAAAAGTACAAAGATGGCCAACATTTTAGACTGTAGATGCAGCGGCCATCCAAAAAACCTTATTGCAGCAGATGAAAGCTATATTATGCTTATTCGCTTACTTCACTTCTCTTAGAAATAGAAACCAATAGGGCCCAGGTAGATCGAGCTACTGTCTCAACAACACAGACACGACGGGGACTTCATGAGAGAATTGTAGGAAAAACCCCAATGAGGAAAAAAGGCTCAGGGACTAAACTATATATGAAAACCTAGGAACCAGAGGGCAGAAAAATTGCAGCAGGTGCTCTGAACTGATAGTTCAAGATCTGAAATATAGCAGAAGACAGTTTATTCACTGAAGGGCTGGAGGGTGGTACGGTAATGAGTGTCTGCAGGCAACAGAGAATCATGGTGGAGGTTTCTTTCAAACAGAGTTGGGGATTTGGTCAGGATTAATGATGTCCTCAGAGCTGAGAAATACAGGGAGAAACTTATCCATCAGGGAGGCATTTGATTGTCCCCAGTTTTTTTTGCAGCAGGTCAACAAACCCTAAACATATAATCAATGTCATTTAAAACAAACAAATGAACAAGCAAAAAACAACAAATAAAGTTCTGGAAGTGATGGTCATGTCCCCTACAGCACTGAAGTAAACATCAAGTCTGTTTGATATTACATGAGTACATGAAGGGACAGAAGGATTTGAGGCAGCATATGACAAAATATATACATATGGTTAGCTCTCCAAGATGTTTTTCAGCAACATCGTCTCTGTTCCTTCAAAAACTGTGTAAGTGTACTGAGAAGAATCTATGCTGAAGCCAGAGGGTGTTCAAATGAGGCGTTTTATATATTTGAAAGCACTATTATTTATCAAGAATTCTTATCAATTTCCAAAGACATTTGGACATTTGTGAAATAAAATTAATAAAATCCCTTCCCATAATCAAGTTCAGCACACTTTATCCCCGTTTGCCTCTGAATTATGGGAAACAAGGCTGGAGCAGACACTGGCTTGTCCTGTCACAAAGCTAATTAACTTAATAGAATGTCATAGTGATACATTAAGGCTATTTATTTGGCTGGCATATTCTAGCAAACTATAAGTCTGATAAGCTGCTTTTGTGATGAATTTGCGTCTTAGAAAGGTGATTGTTTTCTTTTGGTCAAAATAAATCCTCACTGTTTTGTAGAGTCTGATAAACCCATAAACCTGCATGTATCCCAGCTACTGACAACTGTGATGACTTGGTGTTAAAATGACTTTGTCCCTGTGTTTGTCAATCACCTGCGCTGTCCGTGGTGCTGAACGCAGTCGTGCGTCCACTGCAGAGTTGTGTCAAAAGTTTGTGTTTTATTCTCATATCCGCTTGATTTACGGGGTTAAATACAACAATAGCTTCACACTAAGACAATATTCTAATTCGGGCATAATCGTAAAGCACTAGATCTTGGCTGTGACACTAGCACAGCCGAGATGCAGGCCAACTTGATGCCTATTTTACAGTTTTAAGAGCTCTCAACACAAGTTGAAGATTCTTATCATCTTCTTTGGTAGGTTGTAAAATATTTAAAGCGTTAGAAAATCAGCTTTGGCGTCATGCTCAGACCTTCGCAACTCAGTCCTCTATATACGCCCAACAAACACTCGGAAATCTTAAATCATGGAGTGACAGAATACAAATGGCACGTTTTGATATGTCATTAGTTGAGGTAAGATTTATTTCTCAAGTTGTCGATTTTCTCAGATGCTCCTTAGAGAGGCTGTGGATGATCTTCCTGTCTTTGCAGTCTGACTGCACCAGCGCTAGCACACACGGGCTCTTGTTTTTGTTGTGTACAAAGAAGTTCTGGCGACGTCCTTTAGTAGAGCCGGTCTGCATTGCGTCGAAACCCTCCAACTCCTCCTCCTCTCCTTCTGCTGCTGCCCTCCCTCTCTTTTCCCTCTCCTCCCCTGCACTCGTATGTAAAATGCACAGGAAAACAGGCTTGAGATTGTCGATAAACCTTCTGCACGTCGCTGCTGCACTTGTCTATTTCACAGATATCCTTTTTTATTTTTTATTTTTTTCAAATCGTGCTCACCGTCCTTCGAACACAGTCTTCCGTCAGCAGATTTCTGCTGATGCAGTGATGTCTGGAAATGTCAAGGGCTCGCTTAGTGCCCCCTTAATGTGTCCCCCCCTCCCGAATTGCAGCGCAAGATCTTCTCCTGCGGTATATACAGTAAGCTGTTCTCACCAGCGTGCCGCCGCGCGAGCAGCCACAGACGCTGCAGCTGAGCAATCTTTTTCCACTGCAGGCTCTCCTCATTAGACTCCTCTTATTTTCATTTTGTCTTCTACAGTTTAGACGACAACGATCAAACTAAGCCCCTAGGCTGAATTTTGGTTGGTGAAAGTTTCCACCTGACACCCACCGGTGCCCTGCTGTTGGATGATTTTACTCGAGGCTAAGACGCATTCCAAACCTGTCAAGATCAAGCCACGGTAAGCCCTCAGAAACTGCAGACTTACACAACAGTTATCAGCAAGATTATTTTTGTTTTAGGGAAAGCTTCTGTTCATGTGAAGGTACACCAATAATGCGGTAGTGATTTTTGTTTTGTTTTGTTTTTTTGCTTGTCTGTAAGCACTTGGAAACTGTCTCTAGGCTTGTTAAAGGCTGCATGAATGTTGAAAAAAAGAGTTGATTCAGTACCAGTATATAATACTATGCGTCACATTACAAATCAGGCTGGAGAGATTGGCGTTGGAAAAATGATTTCCATGGTCTTTTGAGACATTTATCATACAAATTACAGCAGAAATCTCGACAGAAAAAAGATATAATATGCTAAAGATATCAACAGACTTGTGATTTGTGATTTTTTTTCAGAGAAAGATCACCATAAACTCATCAATGAGAGCTAGAGAAAGATATTTTAAGAGCTTGTATTTTAGAAACTGGAACAAAAAGATCTATGTGAATTATAGATGTTTTGCTTTTACGAATGGATGACATTAGTTGCATCCCAGATAGAGGAGCAAATAAATAAATAAATACATAACAAAACTGCAGAAAATGCTGAGCCAACAAATATCTTGGCTGTTTGATTCCATTATTCCCTCCCTCCCTCCTTCCCTCCCTCTCTCTTTGGGTGACAGAGGCAGCAGCAGCAACTGCTGCAGATGCACTGGAGAACAGCAATGGTCAAGTCAGCGAGAGCCGCAGTGGAGCCGCACTGAGGCAAAGCAGCCAACTGCACCCCTTGCGACTGGGGACGCCTCCAACAATCTGAGGGGCGTGGGAAGCTGGGGAGTGGAATTTTTTTCCCAATCCTGAATGCCTGCTCAATCACACTGACCAACAACCCCCCCAACACAGTTCCTCAGTCCTCCTCTTTCGCCACCTCCATCCTCTTTCCAAAAAATGACCGTAGTAGCGGGGGACAACATGGACGAGACCTCGGCCGTCCCAGGCCACCCTCAGGACACCTACCCCCCAGACCACAATGACCACGAGTGCTGCGAGAGGGTGGTCATCAACATAGCTGGCCTCCGCTTTGAGACGCAGTTAAAGACTCTCTCCCAGTTTCCAGAGACGTTGCTGGGCAACCCCAAAAAGCGGATGCGGTACTTTGACCCCCTGAGAAATGAATACTTCTTCGACAGAAACCGCCCTAGCTTTGATGCCATCTTGTACTATTACCAGTCTGGGGGGCGCCTGAGAAGGCCAGTGAATGTCCCCTTGGATATGTTCTCAGAAGAAATTAAGTTTTACGAGCTGGGAGTGGACGCCATGGAGAGGTTCCGTGAGGATGAGGGTTTTATCAGGGAGGAAGAGCGTCCTTTACCTGAGAAAGAGTTCCAGCGTCAGATCTGGCTCCTCTTTGAGCATCCAGAAAGTTCAGGCACCGCCAGAGGGATTGCCATTGTCTCTGTGATGGTAATCCTCATTTCAATAGTCATATTTTGTTTAGAGACTTTACCACAACTGAAAGAAGATCCAATGGGTCATTTCCAGAGAGTGGGGAACACCACTATTTATTATAAACCAAATATCCTCACAGACCCCTTCTTTGTCATTGAGACTCTGTGTATAATCTGGTTCTCCTTTGAGTTGATAGTACGCTTTCTGGCATGCCCAAGCAAACCGGCCTTCTTCAAGAACATGATGAACATGATCGATATTGTGGCTATCATCCCTTATTTCATCACACTTGGCACTGAGCTGGCTGAAGACCCAGAAAGTGAGGGGGTAGGGGAGCAAGCAACATCTCTGGCCATACTCAGGGTGATCCGTCTGGTTAGGGTGTTTCGGATCTTCAAGTTGTCACGACACTCCAAAGGACTTCAGATTCTGGGACAGACCCTCAAAGCCAGCATGCGAGAGCTGGGTTTGCTGATCTTCTTCCTGTTCATTGGAGTCATCTTGTTCTCCAGTGCCGTCTACTTTGCTGAGGCTGAGGAGCAGGGATCCTACTTCGGCAGCATCCCGGATGCATTCTGGTGGGCTGTTGTGTCCATGACAACTGTGGGCTATGGGGACATGGTCCCAGTCACCATAGGTGGCAAGATTGTGGGATCTCTGTGTGCCATCGCCGGAGTGTTGACAATTGCACTTCCAGTGCCTGTCATTGTGTCCAACTTCAACTACTTCTATCACAGGGAGACCGAGGGAGAGGAGCAGGCCCAACTGCTCAATGTCAGTAATCCCAACATCCCCTCTGAAACCAACTCCAGCCGCCGTAGCTCATCTACTGTCAGCAAGTCAGAGTACATGGAGATCGATGGAGACATCAACAACAGCATCGACAATTTTAGGGAGGCAAACCTCAGAACTGGCAACTGCACTATAGCCAATCAAAACTGTGTAAATAAAAGCAAGCTGCTTACTGATGTTTAGACACCAGTTAGGAAATTTAAGATCTCTGTGGGACTGTCATAGGAATGCTCCATTTACCTCCCCAACGCACTCAACGGCATTAGGCCTAACAACTATGCTCAGCTGTAAAGAAAAGCAACTGTTAAAGTACATGCCATGTAGATAGAATAATTAATTCCACTGATCCTACAAATATATAGTTATATCAAGAAGAAAACTTTGATTATCATATAGACAGCTCCCTGGAGGACACAGAGCACATCTAGTCTTATCAGGGGACGGTGTGATATTTCAAATCTCATGCATGGAGAACAGATAACATTTCAGCAAGTTGCACAGTACCCAGAAACGACAAGTGAGCCTTTTGCAACCAAGTGGTGACTGCGAAGAAGTTAGACACCCCCTCCCCACAATCCCTGCACCACCAACCCACAACCTCACTCTGCTCTCCCTTCCACCTCTCATTCCCCACAAAGGATTTACTACTCAGCAAAGCACCTTATAGGAGGAAGACTGATCCCTCTTGTTTGGATGTAAACAGATGGCGATCTGCTTGCTTCACGGACATCTGCAGTGCTGCTGTTTTCCAGCAGCTGCCGTAATTGCGTTATCACCAAGTGATTCGATGCCATGCCCTTTAGATGCAACACAGCACAACGACAAAAGTGAGCTTCACATGAGCATGATTCGGAGACTTTCCATTTTGATATCGGCATGCATGAGGCACATGTCATGTAAAAGGGAAGGATGTTCTTTTGGATATCTGCCTCCATTTCCCCCTCCCCCTTACTTCTCATATGTTTTCATATTGAGTGCACTGGATGAGGTTTTAATTTGAAATAATAACCATTTAGAAGTATAGAAGCTGAATGTTAAATCTTAAGGGAACAGTACATAAATGAGATCATAGCATGAAAAAAGTAACCTGCATTATGGCCTATCGACTAAGGTACTTTTGTATCCTGGTATATTAAATGCATGATGTGAGTATTTAGCTTGTTACAATTCAAGCACTCTGCAGTGCCCTATCAGCAGGGAAACTGAGTAAAAATTAAAAATATTGGGTGTTTCTGAATTGTGATCAAATATATCCAAACCCACCTTGACAATGCAGAGTTTCTAATTTAAAAGTAGACAAAAAAACGGAATAAATGATATCAAAAATGCATATAATCATAATAATAAAGCCAGTTACAGTATTAGTCAATAGTGCAGTGCATGGATCTTCTTTGAACAAGAAAAGTTAACTTACTTTTAGTCATGCTTCCATCTCCACCTCCAGTTTTAGTACATATTGGTTCTGTATCCAACTTAAGTATTATTCTGACATTTGTTGCCAGTGCCTTTATCCCTTCCACCAACAGGACCAGTGAAAGTGCCTCGGTGTACAATGGATTTAGTTTATGTTGAGTGGAGCTGCTGTGTGGTTCCAGATGAGTATGGTTCAAACAGCAGGTGACTGCGGTCAAAAAATAAAATAAAATAAAATAAAATAAAATAAAATTTAAAAAAAAGAGAAAAAAAACAAAAACAAAAAAACAAAAAGATTATTAACGCTGTCATGCACAACCCAGATTTCATGCTGTCACGCACTTATTTATGCCCTTAAGCAGCAAAGTATTGTACTCTGCATGATTGCCATTTTAACTAAAAAAGAAAAAATCCTTGGTTTTCAATGTTTTTTTGTTTTTTTTTGGTTTTTTTTCATGCCTGTTTCGTTGTGCATCCTTTCAGGGTCTCTACCTCAACGAGATCATTGCAAACTTGCTGCAGAGCTGCAAGCTTCAATGCAGGGCTTCCTAGACCATAATGCAAAAGAGAACCTTAAGTGTAAACTGCAGTCATGCAATATTGAATGTGAGAGTCCCAAAGTATAGCCTTTACACGAGCACTTATATGTAGGGCAAGCGGTGCACCACAAACCTGCTCCTTTTTTTCACTTAAAGCTGCGCACAATCAGGACATACATTTGCAAAGAGTTTGTAGAGACAACTTGACTCTCCCTGACTGTTTTAAATAAAGTTTCTTTGAAACAGTGCCATGTCAAGTTTACAGCAGTGTCACAGGGAAACATTGTAGTGTTTTTTCAAACGCATTTGTGCACAATTCAGTGAAAAAATTGAACCTAAGTCAGTGGGCATTAACAAGCATAGCAAAATGCAGCCCATCTTTTTGCACAAAAATTCATTCTGTTGCTTGACATTATTTTCTCACAGATTTTTTTCTTTTTACACTATTTGCTCATGTTTCATATATAGTTTCTCAGCATATTGCAGGAGAACTGCTGATAGATTAGATATCATGTGAGATAAAATGTAACAACTACTTGAAAATCTCCAGCTACTGTACATCAATCTGCACTCAGTACTGGGATGAATTCATCCTGATGACAGTAAGATTTTGTACTGTATCTCTTTTTTATTTAGTGCTCTGCTGACAAGATCCTGTGAGAAAAAAAAGCTCTAGTGCAGTGACTTGAATGTCATAGCTGCTTCTGTTGGTGCAATGGCCATCCTTTGTGGTGCTAGTACAGGAATACCACTCTTGTCATGTTACCAGAACACATCATCTGAACCAGAAATTAATCTAACTTAATTGTTTTGGAAAAACTGATTTTCTGTTTAATGATTTTTCTTCCACGCTGGTGAAGATTCTCAGTTATCCAGGTCATGGTAATTCTCAAAGGCTTGAATCAAAGGCAACTGGACTCTGATGAACAACAGGAGTGATGGGAGGGTCAGTGACTCACATCCCGGCCAGCTTTACCCATTCACTTATCGATAACCCTCTCTCTCGTGAAGTGGGTCTGGCATTTCTCCCATTCACAGTCATTTCCATCGGTACATAATGTATCAAACCAATCACAACAAGGCAGGGGATGGGCTTTATGCAATGTCTCATGCAAGAGCGTTCAAAAGCCACTATTCAAAACTACCAAGATGGCCAAAGAACTGCTGACAACAACTTGGATTAAGAAGGTTTTACAGCAAAACCAACAAGTCTTTCGCTGGTGTTTTTACTCCAGTGCATGTTATTTTCAATGTCTTTTGTAGATACTAGTCTGGTTGTCGCTCTGCTCACATCAAATGCTTCATTTCTCTGATTGTTTGTATGCTTATTCAATTGTGTCCAGAGGGAGTTTCTTCTGCCTGTTGTTGCTGCAGCCCCCTGCAGATCAAAGTCGAATCCAGAGTAACAACATTGGACTTGTGTATTTAGTAGTTCATGCTGGGCAAGTACGACGGGAAGATGCAGTTCAGATTTGATGATAGCTCAGCTGCAGGGTAGCACAAATTCAAAAACATATACACTTGAAGTGAACATTAAAAATATAACACACTGAACATGTTTAAGACTGAAAATGCACTATCGACTCTTCTGAAAAGTGTTACAAAAATGTTGAAGTGTCTTTTAAGGGTTTTGCTTTTGTATTTCACCCATGTTATAATTGAAGTTCTGTGGAGGTGCAAGGAAAAAAACATTCTAGGAAATTTTCTAATTGGCCGTACATTGATAACCCCAAATTCATAGTTAGAAGAGTGTACATTCATGCATGAAACCATCTTAAAACTGCATTCTGTTGCACAATAAAGTTGTAACTTTCTCCTTTACTCCTTCCTTAAACTTTCTCCTTCCCATTATTTATGCTAAATGTCAATCTGAACTGACAAAAAGCCTTCTGGATGGAAGGTGGAACGTCCCCAAGAACCAAGAAAAAGAAGTCCAGCTCCCTCGATTCAAGCCTTTGAGGATTTTTCTTTCAAACTCTTATGTTATGGGTGGCTGGTTGTTTAGTTTAATGAAATGTTTGTCATTTTGCCTGGAACTAATCATTGTACTGTACTTCTGAAAATTATCTGCCTCAGGCAAAGTGCAACAACAAAAAAAGAGCTCATACAACTTGTCTTGGCTTTTTTCATACAGTAGGATGACTAAATACCCAGTAGTATGTATTACAATTCCATATAAAGAATGTAAAAAAAGAGAGAAAAGAAATTATATTAGTCTCAAAAACAGCTATTATGAAATATCTTTTCTTTTATCACTGATTTCTTGAAAGTAGTGACGTCCAAAGTGAAGTGAGGAGAAATGAGGAAAATGTAAATAATACTGACCCGAATGCGGCCATGTACTGATGGTGCTATGCATTCAATTACCCTACAGAAACATGCATTCTTAAAAGCAATAGAATAACAAATAAACTGTCCATAAGACTTTTATTTTCTTTTGCAATGTGAAAACAAATCAATAGTGTGAGAGACACAGCCATCACTTGAAAAAATACTCAGAGCAGGCAAGGATTTTGTAACACTAGTGGGGGTTACACGTAGGCTGATGTTTTACTGAGAGAAACCTGTAAAAGAAAAGTCTAAAACATAATGTTTTAATTGTGACAGCTTGGAACAAAAGCTAGTCAAGGGTTCAGGAAGCACCTGTAATGCACTTAGAGAGGATCTGACTTCAGTTCACAGGAATGTTCCGTTATAAGAGGAAAAATATCAGAGAAGGTGCCTAATTTTATTTATTTATTTTTACATATTCGCTTGTTTCAGTTAACTTTCATGTATTCCACAAGTACAAAGAGGTGAAAGAAGATTTTTAAATTCTGTTGACAAAGACATGAAATATTACGAAAATAAAATTGTATTTAGCTACAATAATTTAATGAAAAAATAACCACAATATAGTGCATTCAAACAAGAAAAATAAGCTTAATGTGTGCTTTTTTCCCCTCTCCTCTGTTTTTGTTTACTCTGTCTTTGGTGGCACTGTAATATGACTAATTTAAGACAAACATGCCTTATACTGAAATAGGAAAATAATATGATACTCCATGAAAATGAAAAAGCCATGAAAATAAAACTACCGTATAATCAGCACTTGCTATACACTGGATGTTTTGAATTAAAAAAAAAAAAAGAAAAAAGAAAGAAAAAAAGAAAAAAACATGATTTTTTTTTTCCATTTCTGGTTTTAAAAACCACAACAAAACAAAAAAAGGAGCCATGAGTCATTCTTGTCCACTTTTTTTTTATCCCAAAATTCAAACTTCAAACTTTCTGCTATAATGTATCTCTACGGAAACCTACTTATTGGGGAGAAAAAAAGAAACTAAAAAAAAAAAGAAACAAAAAACTGCATGGGCGATGGAAGACTGCATGAGCTTTGCCTTTCAAGCTGCAGATCAATTATTATACAGTTGCATCATTTTGAAAAAGAAACCCTTGCTTTCATATGCACTGAGGCTTCCTGTAAAGGCCCTGTTCAGAAGTTGTTGTGAAACGTCTGCTGGATTTCGTGAAAGCACCTAAAAGTGCTGTCTGGATCACTGAGACGGTGCTCAGTACCTGAGCTGTGCTCACCGTCTGTGCATGATGTTTGGGTTGTGCTTCCTGGGCTCTGTGTGTGAGTAAGGTCAAAAAGGGCTAGTTTCTCAGACTGAATTGCTCTTTTAAACGACATTATGTCCGTGTTACCCGAGTCCAGACTGTAGTGGTACTTTGCTGTGTGAAACGTGTCAATCATGTTTAAACAGGGCCTCTGCCACGCACTTCTGTACAGATTTCAAGACTGTCTAGGTTATTAAAAGCCTTGGTTCTGGACTGCTTTTTTTTTTTTTTGCCTGCTGAGGAGGCCCTGAACGGGATCAAATTTCGGGATGTTGTGTATCTCCATCAGGAAGTTCTTGTTTGTATCAGAAATGTGACAGGCATGAGTTCGTATTTTCTGCCAAGAATGCACATCTACCTGCTGGTAGGGAAGCTGGGCCTTTTTGGAGCAAAGCACCGAAGGACTGTTTGAACTCTTCTGCTCTTCTTTTCATCCACACCATCCATGTTATCTGATCCGGCTGTCATTGTCATGCCGTGTTTACCAAGAATTATGCTAAAATGTGTTCAGTTTGTCAGATGATGACAAAGGCATGGTCTGTGATCTATGCAAGGGTTGTTTGTGTTTTCTTTGTTATATCACATATGATTTCATCTTACATTAACTTCAATAAATTTTTAAGGATCTGATGGTGTATGTTCATTTCAGCTCGGGGTTGGCTGGGGTGGATATCTGCAGTGGGTACGAGCACAAAACCTTCATGAATAAATTTATCTTGTACACCAAGTTGTCACAGCCCTCTCTTTGTGGCTCTAACAGCAGGAACACGCTGTAGTGACAGAGAACTTGAGGCGTCCACCTACAACAGCGCCCTCTCACTGAAACTATTAGCAGTGATTCATGGGGCAAAGGTAATGGTTCCACACTAATCCTCCTGTCCCAAGAGGGGCCCACTTTCCTCTGTCACTGCCTGCAAGTCATTTCACACCTCAGATGTCTGATCTGAGCTGTTCGTTGACCTTCCAGCCTTTCTTTGTTTTCACAAAACCATCTGAGTGGGATTCTCTGCTGGACACTTCCTGAGTAAAGCATAATGAGATCCAAAATTATTTTCATCATTATATTCTATAATATGTGAATATTTTCTGAAGTCTAAGTGACATCTGAAAATGGATATTTTCTCAGATTAATTACTCAAACTCACTTCTTCTTTTTCTTCTCCTGTGACAGTGACATGAAAGGGTTTCAATATGCACGTTTTGTGTGTAGAGTCTTTAACATGAGTATTTTAGTTCATGTTGCTTGAAATAATCTAATTATGAAAAATGCATTTATTTAAAAAAAATTAAGAATACTCAAAAATGTGTGTATGTATCATCAATAATAGGCCTGAAACAAGGATTAAGATATGCTATAAATTAAGACATAAAAACACAAAAATGTGCTTGCGTGCATTTAAGGGTTACTTATAGTATTTCTGCAACACAACAAAAGAGGATAAATATATAAGTAAATAAATAAATAAATAAACTTGCACAACCCTGCCTATGGCAATATTGCAAACTTTTTATAATCTTTTTTGACGCTATCTAAAATCATCCTGCATCTGTCTGCTGGTAGTTTCAGCCAGTCTTTTGTTGCTTCACATTCAAGCTCTTTCAAATAAGCAGACACCTTATTTCCAAATTACAGGTCTCGTATCTACTGCATGTAATGTTGGGGTTCCAAGCAGGATTCATTGGTGGCCAGTTTATAATGGTCCAGCTCTTAAATTTCCACCAATTTTGCTGAAAATCATAAGCTTTGGGTTCTTGTCCTGCTCATAAACCTGAGACATTCACACCTCGTTTTCTGACACTGTATAAAACAAGGTTTTGAAAATATTCAGATTTCATTATTTCTTTGGTACATTCAGTACCTTCTGTACCAGACTCAACAGACCATACCAACTTTATTTCTTTACTGATAAACAAGCTCTGCAGTCCCAAGGAGCAGTGGTTTGCTTTTCTCTTCGAAGAGGACATTATCCAGTAAAGACTCAGGTTCATCTAAAGTCTTTTCTATTTGAGCCCAAGATATCTGGGGTAGGATGCAGGTCCTCTGCAGCAAACAAACACAATTTGATTCTATATGTTGCAGTCTGACACAGTTATTAACATTTAGACAACATGGATATTCCACATTTAATGAAAATAAGCCATCATGAGCACAGCCTCCAATTATACATCAGGGTATCACAAGTATTTCTGTTACTTTTTAATGCAGGAAAACATACGCCTGATAGATGTTAGTGCTGCCTCAGCAGCGACAAAGAGCTGCTGGAGCTCCGTTCAATCTCCACAGGGATACTCGGTTAGCTGATGAAAACTGACTGTGGCTGCAAACATTGACCCCAAGGCTGATCAGAGCTCTGTCCTGGACATCTCGGCAAAGGTAGCTAGTCATCTGTTGGCCATCCTGGAAGGTGGTGTGGTTAAATGAGTCAGCTGTTCTGGCGGTTGCCAGGGGTTGTGGCCAGTGAGTTAGAAGCCCACTGACAGGACATTCTCCGGTCAGCCCTGGCTAACAGCCTTCAGCAGCCAGCAAAGATATCTGCTGCTGGTTATTTAGCAAAGCTTTATTCCTTCTAGTACAACCCAGAGCTGGTCATGGTGGTCTGTTGTAGTGGTGTAGTCCAGGGTGTATGTGGGTATACGGAGTATACCCACTTATTTTTCAGTCAGCATTGCATAAACCCACTTCTAAATCCCTCCTGATGCAGCTAGTACTCACTGCCAGCCTTCACTGATTACACTGGTTAACCTACAGGCATGAGGACTGATGAGATAATCAGAGGCAGAGTAGGATAGGTGATACGATGGCCACCTCTGGAACCTGACTTGACACCTCAGGTGCCAGTGCCACTCCAGTTGATTGACAGATCACTATAGTTTCATTAAAAGATGTGAATGAATGGAATGTGAATGAGAAACGCAGCATCCTTCAAATGACTGGCAGGCCTTGAGAATGTCGTAGTGAACCTACTATATCTAAAAATGAAGCATTTTTTTCTGGACTTCTTAAAAAATGGGCAAAACTAAGAGTATACCCACTTCTACAGGGATCACTACACCACTGATTATTACAGTTAAGTGCACAAAGAGCCATGCCATCTTCTCAGTGATAATGACTTTCAAAGTTAGAATTCTAATATTGGGGAAGGATGTTACAGTCTAAATTTTAAGTATATATATAAAGTACTCTTGTAAACTGATTTCCTGGCTAAATCTAACCAGTGAGTTAGTGATCAGGTCAGCTGATGTGTCTTCACCACTTTCTAGGTGTGCATGCGGTGTAAACATAATGTGAACCCTTGTGGTGGATATGCAGTAAAGCTTTGGTCAACTGGATTTGTTACATCTTCAACATTAGAGGTGAATACTAATTCATGTCAGTACGTCTTGACGTATCCACACTCAGAATGGCCTTTTTTTTAAAGGATTTGTACAATATTTGACTTAGTGTTTGTAAGTATAATACAGGTTGAAGTCCAGGTTACTCCAGGTCAGCTGAAGATCAGAAGAGCTCGTGTTTCTTAGTTTTTCCACAAGCTTTACACATTTTAATTACATAGAATTTTTTTATTAATATCATATAAAAAATAAAAAAAATCTGTAGTTTCTTAATTATTATTACCTCTGCCAAGGAGGTTATGTTTTTGCCAATGTTGGTTTGTCTGTTTGCTTGTTTGTTAGCAACATAACTCAAAAAGTTATAGACGGAGTTTTATAAAAAATTCAGGATATGTCCAAACTGGGACAAACAAAAAAATTATTAAATTTTGGAGGTCATCTGGATCACTGGATCCTCAATAGTTATGGAGCTAGATCCAGAAGAAAACCTCCATTACAGAAATGTCCATTTTTGCGAATAACTATTGGACTAATAACAATATCAATGCAATTCCAGTTGCTATGGCTATGTTTACATGGTCAAAGAATCCTTATGTATTCCTTAGGAATACTTATGGGTGTAAGTCACAATATGTGGGGGAACTGTGCTGCTTGGCGGAGGTCTGCGCTCTCTGAGTGCTTTTCTAGTTCATCCATACGTTCATGTTATGAACATAAGCAGAAAGTGAATGATTTTTTTGTCATCAGTAACTTGGTTGTGAAATGTGAAAAAGATGTACAAAGACATCTTCAACATATAACAGTAACACAGTTCTGGAAGATTCAAAAACAGCAAATTAAATATTGACCCGTGAGAGTGCCAGGATCGAGTAGAAAAGGATCATCCACCAAAGGCTTGTTTTTGTCTGATCAGTGATGAGTCGTGGCTTTCATGCCACTGTATAAATAGGCACCCAGTATGTTGGAGAACTATTGTCCTTCAACACGGTTTGCCTCTGCATCCAGAAATGTATCCTGAAACTACACTGTGCAAAGAAGAAGTCATATATAAATACTGAGCAGAAGCACCACCATCAGTTTCTCTGGGCATACACTCATCCAAGAAGGACAGAAAGGCAGTAGACACATGTCCAGCTGAATCCATGTTTCAGCTTGCTTATAGTTAAAAGGACATGATAAAAATGAGAAGGGTATTTTTGCTCTTAACAGTGAAAAGTGAAAAGTCATGGCATCTGTGATGGCATGGGAGTGCATCAGTGCCCATGGTATGGCTGACCTGAAAATAACCTTGATGTAGAGGCATATTTTTGAATTTTTATGGAACGTGCTTGACTGGTCTACCTGCAGTACGTTTCTGTGTCTTACTGAAAATGGATGACACATATGAAGAGGAGAATCAGATGATGTTCTGAACACAACGGAGCTGGTCACTGAAAACACTGAAAACTGTTTCTTTTGAACTTGTGTCCACAAAATAAATGTTTGAAGAAATTTAAAAAAAAACAAAAAAAAAATAATGATTTAGGTTTTGTTTCTTCTGAGAAAACTTTCCAATCTTTTGGGAATGGAATTTGCGGACTGTGAAAGAAAAAAAAGGAAAAATGCAACTCATGTGTCTTTGTCCCTCTCAGTTTGCCCGCGTGTGTTTGTATAGAGTATGATGACCTGAACAGAAGTGAGTCTCTTCCCCCTTCCTCTGCATTGCCCTCAGGAAATGCAGCACTCCTTGCTCTGCAGGCAGCAGCGGTGAGGGTGGGGTAGGTTGGCACTGATCCCACTCTTCATGCTTTCACTCTCTCTCTCTATGTCCATGTCTTTGTCTCTTTTTCTTTTTTTTTGCCTCTTTTTTTGTGCTTTTGAGACCTACTGGACTGTAATGATGAAGAGCAGTGAACAGAAGAGGAACCTGGTCACCGCAGAGGATTCTACAAAGCTTTTGTTAGGTTAAATATTAAAGTGGGTAGACAAAATATGTGACCACTGTTGAAATTACCTGGCTTTCTGCATGAATTTGTTGTTAAATGTTATCTGATTTTTTTTTTTTTTTACCACAATGGTGAAGTGCTTCAGATGATAACACAATTATAGTTTGTCTTTACCGAACACCCTTGGAGTTAAAAGCTGCTCAAACATCCTCTAGAAGCAATGATATCAACTAAGCACCATTGTTAGCGCTAGATCAGACCTGTATGATGTTCAGGAGGAAACTTTGACCATATCTGCTTCAGATCTGGTCCATTTGTAGGAAGTCTGGGGTGGACAGCTCTCCTGAGCTCACTCTGTGTGGTTAAGGTTGAGAAATTCAAAAAGATGAATTATCTTTACCTAAGGTCATTCAGCGACTGGATCCTACCCCAGCTTTCATCAGACTGGATGCACCCATGGTGCTACATCCAGGTCACAATCCAGGAAGTGAAGGAAACAACAATTTCACAACTGACCACAAAGGGTTGCCCCCAAAAGCAAGTCAATCACAGAGTTAAAATGTCCATCTTTGCAGCAGATATATACATATTCAAATTGGTTAAAAAAAAAAAAAAAGTTTGGTCTCCATAGTTAGATTTCACATCCATTACAGCTCTGCATGGGCTGAACTGTACCTCATCAGGTAAGATTATATAAAACCACTTGTGTATGCATAATTAGGGTAGGTGTTTATGGTGTCACTGGTGTTACGTAGTACTTTTGGTGAACTGGGCATAATCTTTATTTTTATTTTAAAGATAATATGGTTCCCTGTGCTGTAAACCATTCTAAGGGACTACAACTGGGTCTGGTTCAGTGGCAAAGCAAAGCTGCCCGAAGCAGCTGTCTTCACCTCCGGTTGAAGGCAGCTAGCCAGGACTAACAGGAGGATGCAAGCTGGACTGCCTCTAGCTTATGGGCTTTTATCTCTAGATTCAGCCAGGTCCTCTGTTTGAGTGATCGTCTAAGTTGACTACCAGGACTACAAGCCAACCGGTAGCTGATCGTGCTCTGCCACGCTTGTCCAACCATTGCTGAGAATCCCAGCAGAGAGTCTGAGAGTTCCAATGGAGCTCTGGTAATCCTTGTTTCCAGTCCTGCTCATTGCACCCATCTGCCTATGCAGGGATTAACCAAGGTTGGGCAGCTTCAGTTCCTGCCAATATGGCACAGTGCAGATAAAAGAAAAGGAGACTTCAAAAGCAATCTTCAGAAAACCTTCGGGTAATGTAAACCCTGGATAGGTCACCTATTCCTCACAGGGCTGCACAGATACAAACAGAACAAAAAGCCGTGCACACCTGCAGTCACAGTAGCAGCTCATTTAGAATCACCAGCCAATCTAATGTGCTTATTTGTAAAACCATGCATTTTATTAGTAAGAGAAAACTCATGCAGTCATGTACAGAAATGTACTTCTCCTGCAGCTATGATTTCAAAAATATTTTTTGTTTTTACAGGAAAACAGAGAGCAAGTCAATTTTTACTTCACCTCAGTTGATCTTTTGTTTCCAGATAGTGTTGGAGTTCCTTCTTGAGCATGCAAAAAATGCAAAGTGGATGCAGAAATGAAGCATGTTCAGTGGTTTTTCAGAGTATTTCAGGAGTGTTCTTGAGTCCCTGCAGTGCTTTTCACCCTGTGATGATCATGAAGATCAACACTTTCTGCCTTGTTGATTTCTCCAGATTTTTAACCCTTTCCATGATTTGATGTATTGCAGAGCACAAAAACTCCAAAGGCTTTGTATTTTTAAGCTGAGAAACAATGTCTCTACAGTGTTAAAATTTGTGTGAACAACTTTTCCTGAGTATAGTCAGAAATATTTAGGCCAGAGATTTATGTCTCTTGTCAATTGCATATAAAATTTCTATCCATTTGGATGACATAGATTTATCTTAAACAGGCTAAGAAACTTATAGTGCTGCGTATTTGTCAGTCAAATGGAAAAGACACAATTAAGAATGAGATTTAATATCCTAATATTAGACTTTTGTAATGTAATATTACCAGTAAACCTAATGTGTTTAAATACATAAAAAGAGATTTATGTATTTAACACTGATGAATCTATTTTGTTTTAAATACCATTCAGTATACTGAAAACATACAATGGTTCTTAAGTATTTCATACAAATTAGATTTATTAATGATAAATACTTAAATCATAGTACAGATGTTTAAAGAAGAATAAATCAAACTTTTATATCATGAAATTACTTTTGTTGTAATGAAATTAGGTGAACAGAAAGAAGAACCTTTATGCGGAAAATACAGAAATAAGTTTCATAGAATTTGTGGAGAAAGATTAACAGCCGCGTGTGAAATAACTGTCTTTAAATGGAAGTGGTTGATTTAAAAAAAAAAAAAACCAAAAACGTAATATTGGCAGTTTTATCCTAAAGTGAGCTGACTTTACACACTGATGAATACTTGTCTAAATTCTCAGTTCCATGAAAGAATCCAGGTGTCAACCTCCACAGAACTCTGTAATTGAAACTGTGATGGTTTAAGCCGGTATCCGGGTAAGCGCTGCTCAGCGTAGTGGAGTAATTGAGGTGCTATCAGTCAGTGGAGCAGCGAGCCTTGAATGAGCTTAAAGCCTGCTCCATTAATGTTCCACGGCATCTCACAACTACCTTAACATGCTCTCTTGAATGAAAAGTTTGTCAGGTGTTGGTAGAATGTGCTCAAGGAATGAACAGTCACAGCAGATATTTCCTCTGGCTGCTTGTGTTTGTTACCTTCCTGAGTCCTCTTTTCATTTTTTTCCCTCCCTCTCTCTCTCTCTCTCTCTCTCTCACACACACACACACACACACACACACACACACACACACACACACACACACAC
>JBAMYA010000021.1:4012120-4022716 GCA_037176975.1 Arrhamphus sclerolepis | reverse complement strand
CCCCCTAGTGGACAACATAGGCATGAAGCCCACAACTCAATGAACTGCATGAACCTCCTGAGCCTACCCTGTACGCAAGTACAGCATCAAGACCTCACACGTTTAAAATTCATTAGCAAACATGTTTGATCAGAATTATATGAACAGAAGAGCAGACGAACACCAGCTGAGTTTTCAGTTTTATTTAAGGTTCATTTTTCCAGACCTGCAGAGGACAGTTCACTTCCTTTAAGCGCCTCCAAGTTGTTTATTTCCTCGCAACATCATGTTAAAACCCACTGTATGACTCTGTGTTGGTTTCTCCTGGATGACTTTGTTCATTTTGTGAATACTGTTAAATAGGGAGGGGTGAGGGGAAGGGAGGTGGGTAAGAGAGAGAAAAGACAGAGTGAACACGAATCAGAATTAAGACTTCAATAAAGAAAAAAAGGCGATGGTCATAAGAGGTCGATCTCAAATCCTATTGAGGGCTCCTTGATTCATTACTACAGTACTTCGTATTGTCTTGCAGCACTCTCCTTTGTAATGCACACTCGCATGCAGCTGCTGAAGTTACATACAATATTGCATATTTTTCAGCAATCATTGACACTCCCTGTTCAAACATTCAAGCTCCTTTCTCTCACCTATTTTAAGGCCGCGTTTAAGCCCTGTGGGTTCAACAATGGGACCTGTGAACCCTTTTACTACCCTCATTAGTAATGTTGACATTTCCTCTTCGATCTAGTCATTGTCATATTTATGCGGTGGCTGTCCATGTCAGGGCTAGCTATTGTAGGTACCACACAGTGGCACTGTGAGTAAGAGTCTAACCCTAGTGCTCAGGATGTGTGCCATGATCTCCCACAGCCCTGGCTCCCTGTGGTAAGGCAGTGCGCTATCCTCTGATACAGAGGTTCAGCAAATTCTCTCTCCAGCAAGATAGGAGCTCCTCGCTAAAGAGAGTGTGAGCCAAGTGGCCTGTCAGGCGGACCATTTGTGTCCCTACCCAACAGGGAGCCCATGCAAAGCCTGTGCCCTCAACTCCTCTCTCATCTGAATTCAATCTCCAACCGTCTTTGCTTCTTTATTTCTTGTTTTTGTTTTTTGAAACCCACTCTCAAATAAATTTAAGTGCCAACCTCTCTCATCTCTCTCTCACCTCGCCAAATTCAGAACTTGGCTGTAAAGATTAACCGTTTCACAGTCTTTTTGTTAAGAGTGGGGAGGATGAGGGTCTTCGGGGCAAAGCTTCAAGGAGCAGATTCACAGCTTGCTTCATTCCTCAAAAACTAATCATGACTTCAACTTTCCAAAAACACAAAATGTTTTCATGCTTAATCATTAGTTGTTGTTTTTTTTTTTTGTTTTTTTGTTTTTTTTTAAAGACCTCACTTCTGCTAATTTGTTTCTTCGCCGGTTTGTGGAGTTAATTTGTGTCACCACTGGGCACTTAATGCTATTCTGACTCTTGTGCTCCCAGATGACACTAAGCTACACAATGAATCCCATGTTACGCCCAGAACTGCTCTACGGAGTGGTGATGGCAGCAGACAAAGGGTACTGATAACTTGAGTGCCACAAACAAAAACAAAAACAAACAGGCCTTCAGAGTAGACAAAAAGGAAGGATGAGGACAAAAAAAAGAAAGCAAGTTTGTTACTTTGTTAATTTTTCATACTCTGCAGATTGGTGTGTATTGCATTAGGGGAGAGGGGAGCAGGGGGTAAAGGATGAGTGGGAATAAAGTGGAAGTGGGGGAATGGATGGGTGTCTGCTGCAGTCTGAGTTCAGTGGCGATCCACAGCGGCACTCTGTAGTAGCTCTGTGGCAGGCTGTCCTGGGGGTCTGAAGGCGGTCTGGAAGCCTGGGGGAGGGGAGTGGAACTGGCTGGCGGGGTTGGCTGTGGGAGGTGGCAGGTAGGGAGCCCAGCCGCTGGGGGCTCTGTGGTGGAGGGGGAGATGGCCGTCGAGGATGCCGCTGTGGAGGGGCTGGGGAGTGGGCACTGCTGAGCTGGCAGGGCCATCCACCTCTGTGAGGGCCTGCAGGGACTTGAGCCAGTGTGGCGGGTTGTCGTCCTGAAGACAGTCTAAACTGTTGCCTGCCGAGGCTGGGATGCCTGGGGAAGGGAGGGTGACAGAGGAATAATGGATGATAAAGATACACGAAATAAAAACCTCACCAAAGAAATTAAGTAAAGCACATTATCTTTTTTTTCATTTTTAATGGACATACTATTTCAAAAGCAGATTTGTGTAGATAAGAGGCATTTGTCAAAGCTTTGTTCGAGTATGTGTTCTGCACTTCAAGACTTTGACAAGTCTCGAATCAAACGAGTGGAAAATCACCGCTGACTTTGGAATTGTCTAATTCCAAGTGGATTAAAGGAAAAAACAACTGTTGCTGATGTGACAGAAAGAGTATTATGATTCATAGAAAGTTCTTTGCTTTTAACTCATTATAAGATGTATTCTGTGCCAAACTGATAAAATACCTGAGTCAAAATACCCTCCTAAGGAAATCATTTATTACACACGAGGCAACACTTAAAGGTTATTTTCAATACTCTAAACTTTGAACAGCATTTATGCAAGAGATTAAGTTTTTTTTAGGTTTAAGTTGAACACTGTATATAAAACATACTTGAAGAGACCAAGCCCTTGATTGTTACTTTCCTCAAAAACAACATTTATTTGTACAACTAATTTCACTTAAAAGTATATAAGAAAGAAAAGGAGATGAGGCCAGCAGATATTTCTACCTGTAATAATAGCAGGGTCCATCCAACTGGCTGTGCCATCCCAGCTTAGGCTGTGCGAGATGCCTGCTGGACCTGCCGGCCCACCAATGTGGTTAACACTGTTGTTGGATGATGAGGATGAAGAGGAGGAGGAGTTTGGGAGGCCACCAAAGTTGATATTGATGTTGGGCAGGAGAGCTCTCAGGCCATCCTGCCACTCTTTCACATTTAAGCCGTCTATAGAGCCACTGTTTTCTGCAGGAGTGCAAGAAAAAAAAAAAGTCAGTTCCTAAGGTGTTTAGATCATAAATTAACTGCAAACCTGCATCTCACAGTTTGTTGTTTCTCAGAATAAAATAAATAAAAAAATAAAAATCAAACAATCAATACATGCTAATCACAGCACGCGCCCTAAACGTATATATGGCAGAGTTAGTCCATTGTGTCATGAAATAACTTCATTATGTAGCACATCTAAATCCCTGTTTTAACATTCACAGCTTCAATAGAACACAGAAAGGTGTTTAGGTGACACAGCTGTCTGGTACCTGAGATGGGGATCCCTCCCAGCCCTGTGTTGTGCTGAGGAGGCAGATTCAGGTCCAGGAAGTTACTGTGTGAGGCAGCACTGGCTGAGTGGTTCAAGTGTGTGAGGTTATTTCGTGTGGGTATTCCCATCCAGGGGTGTCTGGCGGATGGTGGCTGCTGCTGCTGCTGCTGCTGATTGGCCTGGCTGTTGTGACTGCCTGGGAAACTGAAGGAGCTGTAGATGGGTCTGTGTGGATGGAGCTGGGGGAGGCGTGGCAGGCCACTAGGGAAGTGGTGGGAGCTGTTGCTGGGGTTAGGATTGGATAGTGGCAGGCCTGGACCATGGCTGCTCCCCTGGTTTAGTGGCCCAGGAGACGAGGGACTATGATCCTTGACTGACAACTCCTTCTCCATCAGATCGGCCAAAGCCTTGCGGGTGACGTCAAAAGGATCGAAGCCCAAATCGTCATCCTGCTGTTTACTGGATGAGCCAAAGCCGAAGGCTGCCTGCCAGTCTGTGGAGGAAGATACTGGTATTGTCTCTGAAAGGAAGAAAAGAAAATAGTTAAGTGCGTGGCACTTTAATGTTTGGACAATGTTTACCACCATAATGCTAGATCTACTGCTTTTTTAATGAGTAATTTCAGAAACATTAAAAATCTCTGTAGAAAATTAAACTAAGTTTTCACCATACAATTTGTTCCTATTCCCTCTATAAGCTGCTCTCTGCCCTGTCAGTTGCCCCAGAGGGATGAACAAGCTTTTCTGAATCTGAATCATTTGTTTGGCACAATTACAAGTTTAAATTCAATAGTTAATAGGTTACATTTGTATTACAAATATTCTAAAAGAACAAAAAATAATAATACCTAATGCGAAGACGCTCTGTGGTTCAGGGGTCATGGGCCAATCAGAATTGCCACGTGGGGAACTGGAAAAGGGGGGCAGTCCAGCAGGGAGAGGGTTAGGATGTCTGAAGTTACTGTTGTCTGAAAAGAGGGACTGGGACTCGGCGGCCGCACCCTCAAAGGGTGAACGGGCTGAGAGGTCTGTTATGCTGATGGGCACCACCAGGACGGGCTTGGTTAGACCCGGGGGAGGGGAAGGGGAGTCACTGCTGGGCATCTATTTAAAAAAAAAAAAAAAAAAAATTAAGAAGAAAACAAAAAAAAACAAAACAAATACATGATTATCTGTAGAACACAATCAAATTGATTTATATTTCACCAAAATAACTTTTTTTAAGGGCTGTTTTTTTTACCTGTTGTAAAGTCTCTCCATTCACCAAACCGATTGAGTCTGTAGGTTTGTCACTGGGACTACAGGTAGAAAATTAACATAAAGGTCAGCAAAAAATGCTGAACATATACATTAATGTTTTCTTAAAGATTATGTAGGCCTTTTTCTGAAAAGTGCTTGTATTACCTGTTGCTGTCACAGTTGGAGGAGAAAGGGGACAAGGCAGTACACTGTCCAGGACCCAGTTCTGTTTCTAACCCGTCTGAATTAATAGCTTCTTGGTCTAGATAGTCTAGCAGGGGTGGGGATTTGCGGTCTTCTGAAAGCCCATTGGCCAATTTGTTGTGCCCCGGCAGTGTTGGCCACCCATCTTTACCATTGCTGCTGTTGGTTCTGTGGCAAAACAGGAGAAAAGTAAACTATTGAGCACTATACTATGATGACGAAGGAGCTCACTTCAAAAAATAAAAATTAAAATTAACCTCTGTGCAGTGTTGGGTTTACTCTTTGACTTTTCTGTTCCACATGCTGGAGGTTGTAGAATACCAGGATTAATTTTATAGAGGTCTTGGAGGAGTTTCTGCTCATACTCTTGATGTTTCCCTGCCTAAATGGAAAAGACACACAGGTCAACATAAAGTCTTCAACCTAAATGAAGTCACATTCTAGGAAGTTACAACTAAAACCTTTACCTGCATCTCCTCTTTAGTAAAGCTAGCTGCTTCATCTCCCAATTCATGTAAATACATACAATCAGGTTTTGGACATTGCATACTTTTGAGGAAGTAACTGCAGTACTTTGTCGTGCCTAACGAAGCCTGTAAAATAAAAACAATAAAAGAAAGAAAGAAAATTTATGTATAACTAAAATTTATAATTATACCCATACACAAGATTAGATTTTAATACTCAAGTATAAATGGGAAGTGGTGAACTTCTCACCTTGAGTGTTCTGCCATCAACAACCACATTGTTCACACACTGTATTGCTCGTAGAGCATCTTCAGAGCGGATGTAAGTGACATAAGCACTGGCACTGGGCCCCTGAATGCAAACAGAAAATTAAAGTAAACTCAAAAGTCAAAGAAAAACAGTGACTGTTTTTTTTCATGAGCCTTGTACTGGTGCAACCCAATATCCTTTTTATTATCAGTTAATTAAATAATTCATTTGTTTACTTTCAATCTCATTTTTATTCATAATATTAAACATTTAATTACAAATCATTACAGAAACATGCTTTAATTAACAAAAAAAAAAAAAAAAACCTTCTCAAACTCTTACCTGTGAACCTGCATAAGATGTGCTATTGTTAATGACCACTTTATGGATTTTCCCAAATCTCCCAAAATATTCTGGTCGTTTTAGGACCTATGAGGAATATACAAAAAGGATTGGTATAATGCCAGTTCTTTGAGAGACGCTACTCAATAAGAGTTATAATTCTATTTCAAAGTTCATTCACTTGTCAGTTAGTTCTTTTATTTTGTTATAGCCAATGTCATCAATGAAAAATCCAACACTCCTGTATTGCAGGTAGCCAAAGTCACTGAGTTATTAAGATGTGATGCTGTGCTCACCTCCGGGTCAGCGAGACGCTGTGAGAGCCCCACCACAAACACCAGGTTCCTCTGGACCACTCTGACACTGGCCAGGTGCTTACGGTTTTCTGTCACCTTCTGCTTTTTCTCGTTCTGTTTCTGTTTCTTTTCATTCTTTATCCTTTGGATCTCCTCCTGTGACAGAGGCTTGTACACAGCGGGGTCTTCTGGGTATGGCTATACAAAACACACCAAATTTAGTTACAAAATCAGATGTCCACCATTTGGGAACTGATGAGACTTTAAAAGTGTAAAGCATCATGAACTGAATTTTTGACATGCACCATATGTATTCCTAACCTTTCTGCAAGCAGGGCAGAGGCCATTCTCATCGGTGCGGATGCGGTGCCAACAGAAGCGGCAGATCTGGTAGCCACAGGTGCAGGGGAAGAAATTGACGTCATCAATCTCCAGCGGCTCCATGCACAGAGGGCACTCCATGGGGTCGTCCTTCATTTCAGGGCTGTGGGACATCCTATTGCACAGCGAGGGTAAGTACTGAGGCTGGTCACAGAGCGCAGGGCTACCATAAGAAATAAATACAAATCCAAATAAGAGCTCCATCTGGACACAGCTGGCAACACATTGTCTTTCTGTCAGCACAAATACTTACTAGTAGGATGATACAGCCTTAAACAAATCAAACACCAATTGTCAATATGAATTTCTGCTTTAGATTTAAGTGGTATTGCAGCAAAATAAAACTTAATACACAGTTGCTGGCTCATTAGGCCCACCACACATCCTATTAAAATATCTTACTGTAACAACAAGAATAATAACTTTTTATGGGGTCTGAGTAAATCCTATGGTCACAGAAACTTGGTTTTATGGTGCAGTTTAACTGCATAATGCTACCAAAGAACTGTTTCTAATATTTTGTCTAATCAAAGCTGTTTAACTCATTTGTACCAAATGCAACATATACCTGCATCTCTCTTTCTGGTATGACCATCACATGCAGGTTCTAGCTTATAACAGACATGTGAGTACCACATGAAACTTCTGAACATTTTCACGTCATTCATATAATGATTTGGACACAATGTTGAAGTTGTGAATTTGAAATAAAGGCAGACGCTTTATTGTCTCCATCTTTTATTTATTTATTTATTTTTCTTGATGTCTATAGTTTCAACACGGGCTGTGAAAGAAAGGCTTTATTGGATAGGTAAAGTTCTGTAAAGTTTTTCAGAACACCCTAAGGTTTTAAGAGGCTTTTCATACATTGCATAGGTTTTGGAATGCATTTTTGAAATGCACATTAGAATGATATTAACAAACATGTTTTGAGGCTAAAATAAATTTATGACATATAACTTTAACTCTGACAATTAGAAATAATAATACAAAAATCTAAATAGAAAATGTAATTATTTACTGGATCAGACCAGAGTTGCCAGTACCATTTTAACTGACTATCAACTGTCAAAAAGGTTAGTGAGATTAAAGATTTGTGTTTTTCTGTGTTTATTTTATGCCAAAGTAGCATTAAGGCCTTTGACCACTAACGTTTTTGCTGCAAGTCTTACAAATAACCACCTCAAAGCTCTTTGGTCCCCTCCATCATGTGGCTTTAAACCTCAATGGTTCCATAGCAATGTTATGGTGTTTGGGTTTGGAACTAAATTCATGATGTTAATGTCAACAGATGCCCATCTAGAGACAGTTGATTGAATAACGAGAGTTGAACACCCTGTCATAAAGACTGTGTATCATTAAACCCAATCACAAATAAGGGCAAATATAGTTTCTATTGGGGCTAGACAATATTTAGTTTAACATTGACATTCTTGACAGTTTCTTTATGGTTTTCATATTATTCATTAAAAAATACTGAAACAACCAAAATTAAGATATATTGCGATGTATATTTTCACATATCATCCAACCCTCACGCCTATAAACGTAAATAACAACTATATCTAAGGATTTTGCAACACAAATTAAATCAGGTGAATGTACTTCTGACTCATGTCACAACATCTGTTCTGAGTTTTTCTTATTCCTGCATGACAGTCCACTGAATATGACCTAATTCAGGTCCAGGTGGTTGGACAACAAAGACAATGAGAGCATCATCATGAGCTTTCAGCAACTGTGTGGGTCACACTTAAAAAATATGATCAAAATTGAATAATAAAAAGCAATAGAATATTATATTCTAAGCTTTGGGGGAAAGGGGAATTTGACTAAACTGCGCTCATTTTCACTTGGTTTGCTTAATAAGAATAAAAACAATATAGGTCATCAAACTCAAGCTAAAAACAGAAGTGATGAGAGGCAAGTGTTGGTGCGGATGTTGTGCATTTCTCTTGAGATGACACGTCATGATGGACGTTTAAGGGAAATATAATAAGTGTGTTTATTTATAAATGAAAAACCTGTTGATGTCATCTGAACAGCAGCCTGGTTTCTACGTGACAACACCACTGCCAGCTTTGTAGCAAACCCAGTCTGATTCAAGTTGAGGAGGGGGAGTGGGTGGTGGAAGTTAAATTCGACACACACACACACAAAAAAGCCAACATTTCATATGCCTGGCAGCATTGTGCTAATAAACATTCACAGGAGCGCCATCCTCTCGCTGCTTCGATCATAGACATCCTCCTCTGAAGTCGTGTACGAAGCCAGAAAATCTAGATATCCCAGCTGGTAACTTTAGCTGCTCTGTCTTCTGGATCGTACGTTATGACAGACGTTATTTCACTAATGTGAGCTAAGCTAACATTAGCCGCGAATTGGTAAAAGAAGCCGGTCTTACTGTTGGCACGTATCCAGTTGAACCGGACACGCGTTTAAAAGCAAGATACGCACACAGGAGGGAAGCCTGACTTCAAATTAACGCCTGTGACCAAGATGAAGCTGGCTACGACGCTGTGGTACACAGAAAGTGACAGCTTGGTTGGTGCTATGCGCTATGTACGGTGGTTTACGGCGCGGCCTACACCAGCTAGTACTGAACTGGCAGCAAGTTGTTGGCACTACAAACAACTGACAGTCCCCTAAAGGCATCAAAAATACCTGTACTGTGATTCAACTGGCTTGACGAAACTCTTCGGTCAGTCAGTGCGCTAGTAACAGATCCAGCCGCCCTTTATTTGCTGAAGTAAACCGATTTGCCGAGCTAGCGGCTCGGCTATCGTTAGCGTTACTTACCCTGTCCGTATTTAGCTGAGGATTCCACTCCAAAGGAGTCACACCAAATTGGGCGGGGACTACTAGCCAATGCACCTGAAATGTCAAAATTTGCCTATATGGTAGCTTAAGATAACAGTATTCGTGCTGTTCTTCTGTAATTAAAATGCTATAAAGACGTTTTGCCCCTTTCTTTTCTTGGTATTGTTGAGACAAATTACGCTCAAACCACCATCTTAGCTAGCATTATAGTAGGGAGGAGGGAGTGGAGCAAGTATCCAGCGCCACTGAGTTTGCGCGAGTGGGCAGATGCTTTGTGGGAACTGGAGTTTTTACGCCTTATTAGCCATCGTAGTGAATCGGTTTGTTTTAATGGACTTGTGGAAATCGGGGTGTCAGTGTCACTCACAGAAATAGTTGTGTCAAATTCTATTTCATGTCGGACCACATCATCACCATGCTTACTGTTAAAGGGTCGGTTATTCTCTACTTCCTCAGCCAGCTATGTTAGATCCTGGACTGAAAAAAAGAATAGAGAAATTTTGCCAGTCTCAAATTTATAAAAATGTGCGACTTTTATCGTAAAATTGTCTTTTGTACGACATTACATTTTTTTCCCCAATAATATCAAATAAAAAAGCTAAAATTTCTTGTAAAATGGCGAATTTCGCAAACATCTTTCTTTCGTAAAAAAGTGAATTTTCGTCATAAAATCCGAAATTTTACAAAAGACCTTTATCTCAAAACTGACACTTTTGTACTTTTCCTGTAAAATCAAAAATAAAGAAAATAAAAAGTTGATTTTCTTCCCATAAAACATCTAATTTTGTTGTAAAATTGCAAAATTTGAAATATCAAGTTTTTTTTTCTTAAACTGTCATATAATCACAAAAGTCACAAAATTGTGCCTTTATTAGGCTACTTAAATCACTATTTTTTTTTTTTTTTTTTTTTATTATTTTTTTTACAAAAATCACGAGTTTTGATCAAAATTAACTTAACTTTTTGTTTTAAAATCTTTTTCAAATGTCTTCTGACTGGCTGAATGTCTGCAAGACTTTTTTTAACATAAACTAGTTGCTCTCCACTACAGTTATACCACCTTTTAAAGTCAGAGCTGAATCAAACAGGCAGTCACACCGAAATTTCTTCATACATGTTCTAGTTAGAGGTTTATGATTGTCTTTGCACGCTCTCATGGGCCAGATAAAGTGATACGGTGGGCCAGATTTGGCCCACAGGCCTGAAGTTTGACACAAATGCTTAGTTGTGAGAATTCACCTCCTGGTGATGGTTCTATATATATATATATATATATATATATACATAGAGAGAGAGAGAGACATATATATGTGTGTGTGTACATATATA
>JBAMYA010000021.1:3998527-4012020 GCA_037176975.1 Arrhamphus sclerolepis | reverse complement strand
GAGCCTATCCCAGCTCACTTCGGGCGAAAGGCAGGGGTACACCCTGGACAGGTCGCCAGTCCATCGCAGGGCCACATTTAGACAGACAACCATTCACACTCTCACTCATACCTAGGGGCAATTTATTAACACCAATTAACCTAACGAGCATGTCTTTGGACTGTGGGAGGAAGCCGGAGTACCCGGTGAGAACCAACGCAAGCACGAGGAGAACATGCAATTTGTGACTCAAATGTCTTTATTTTGTTGTCCACTTTTGCAACTATGCCATTCTTGGGCACCACTGTTCATTTGTAAGACTTATCCATGCCTAATCTTTAACATTTTAGCTGATGTTAAGTGATATTGCCATATAATCTTTCCTCATGATGCTGTCTGTTTGAGTGCATTATAGTACAGATAGTAAATGTAGTACATATAGTAAAGAAGTGGGCATTAGTAAATTGACAGGTGTATATCTAATTAACTATTATCTATCAGAAGCCTCTAATGACCAAACATCATCATAATTCTCCAAGCTGGTTAAGGTCAGTCAACTTAGTGTATGTTAACATCTGACTGTGAAGAAATAAATGATCTACAAATTGTCTCATAATTGTGACATTATGCAAATTAGAAAAAAAGCAACCTTAAAAAAACAAAAAAACAATAGGAAAAATGTCCTGCATGAAAATAAAAAAAATATTTGCATCCTTTTTCTAAACTATATGTAATGTAATGGACGCAACTGTTAATATAAAGTTAATTTCCAGCACAAATTCTTCATTGAATCTTCTTAATGCTTAAACTGTCAAACTAGTCAACACAAAGATGCAAAGTATTTACACAAAAAGTCTGAAATCATCAAAGATACTGGTTTACATCATCAATTTATTTCAAAATGGGGGAAAAAGTATTGGAACTCAATTTATTTGAGTTATAGGGTACTTACCAAATCTGCAGTTGTAAATACCCTAGAGAAACACAACAATATATAAAACATAAAAACAGTGACTTTATCCAGTTTTGACAACGTTTTATGATCCTGTATGATTCATGTGTGATAATTATACACTCACTGTTTTGTTGCAGTCCAGACGCATGTTTAGTATCTCCAGAGAGGATGATGCTGCACATCCAGCAGCCAGATACAAACAAAAAAAAGAAAAAGGGATCATTATGATATTAATCATATGGCTTCATACCACCTGTGAAAATAACTGTTAAAAAATGCAAAGCAAGTGGGAGAAAATCAGAATGGTCAAGTCCGTTTGAAAAGACGGTTCAACTGTTTGAACACAAAGAATGCAAACTGAGCTTAATCTGCTTGATTTTTATCAGGAGCTGACAGCTGAATACACAGGAAGGAGGCGCTTATCTGTGGTTTGCACTTTCCATTCTCATAAATACCAGTGCACAAGTGTCAAAATTACAGTTGTCAGCATGCATTTGATAAATGGAGATGGAGTTTTTTCATTACTTTTATAAAGTGTAAATACGCTATGTAGATTGATATAAACAGCAAACCAACTTTTGAAAACATCAGCCACTAGAGGGCAGCAATCCACCAACTCACAATGAGGAAATGTTCTGTTAAAGGATAAATTGCAGATTGGTGGCCGTAGACAGTTTCACAACTGAACATCATAAAAAAAGACACTAAGCTATTAAAGGGGAAAAAAAAGTTACAATCTTTAAACTTTATAGCGGCATGACTTGGATGACTAAATTACAAGCACATGAAAGCTGAGACCAACGCACTGAATACCTCATTAACCATATTTTTACACTCAGAGCAATGTCACCTCAGTTTACAGATAACAGAAAATTAGAGTTAAAAGGATTTTGTCCACTAGAACAGCTACTCGGTGCTTGGTCAGCAGGGGACACATTGCCATGGACAGAAAAGATAAATCTCTGTCGCATTGTTTTTTGAGTTACTGTGTGTGTGACTGAACACTGAGTCCAAGTATATCAGTTTACATAACAGAGAAACAGCACCACTGAAATTTGCCCAGAATAGACTGTAGGGGCTGCATTTGATCTTTCCTCTGCATGAGAGTGGTGTCATGGCAATTGTGATTCAGAGTCCACAGTTGGATTTTGTTCCAAACGTAGAAAATATGCTTTATTTAGTACCACTGTCCTTGGTTATGACTTTATACACTATCTGAACACTACAGAAGAGGAATTTTTAGAGTTGATATACACTGTTACACTTAACATATGCTGATAGGAAGAAAAGAAATCCAATTATAGCTACATGAGACTGATTTATATGCAATTCTTTTTTTTTGAATGCAAAATACAACAAAATATGTCCTTGATTCTTTTTATACATTTGAATAAACCATTTTGCATGCTTACATGTGCACATAAAGATATTTTACATTATGTTCTTAAGCCAAACAAAAATAAGTTTGTCCACAGACTAAATGCCTCAGCATTTGGATTGATTTCTTTAAATATTTATTCAACATTAATTCAAAGATCCTGCTGGCCCTTGTGAGAGGAATACTATATGTGTGTGTTTTATTTTAACATTATGAAGCACATATAACAACAGTTCGTTGATGTTATCCTCAGCTAGAACCCACCAGAAATTTAAAAAGCCCATGCACTCTGACTACATGGCATCTGCAAGAGGGCGGCTCAGCTGTCAGATAAGTGAGGAACGTGTGAGGTGTGCCCTTCTGTAGTACAATCACATGAAATAAATGGGTCACGGGTAGAGGGCAAATCAAAAAGGCATTGTGCATTATGATGCAGCAACTGTCAGGTGGACAGGAGTCTATTTTAACGAGCCAATCGCCTGATACTTTAAATACATAGATCTTTTACTAATAATCACAAAAGTCCTTTTACTTGATCAACTGCAAAACTCCTGTCCTGTCTGATTTCCTCTCAACTACAAGGTAAGTTTAAAACAATCAACCTGATATCCATCAGAGGAAAATAAAAAGCAGAAAGGTTCAGTATGGAGACTGGATGAGAAGCTTTAACGTGACTCTGGCAGACGTCAATAGGAGCATGTTCTCTCTCAGAGTGACAGCAGCCCAGACATTTAAGTGGCAGTCTCGACAGTATTTGTCTGGTTCAAGTCAAGTATGACTTTAATTTGGTCATGAAAACCGCATGCTATATGAATGGCCCTGACACAGATATGCGCTGGTATTTACGTTTGGGAGGCCCAGCCAGGTCGTCACTTTTGTCAAGGTCTTAAAGCGAATTTCGCAACATAGCAATCTGACTTTGACTTCAACAACACTTCAGGGTTCTTCCATGATCTCTTGATCCTCTGAGTGAGAAAACATAATTCAAGGCTTACGCTCTCCAACAAAGTTTTGGTGACTAATGTGTTAAGTGTTAACACTTCACTTGTTTGAAATGACAAACTGCTGTGGGTGCAGCTCTGGAGACTCCCTTCGATTGTCTACTGCTTTGCTCCCTACCTTGACTTCACCCAACGTCAGTGAAATCTAAACTGGATGTGGAAGCTTTTTTTTTTTTTTTTCCAATTTCACATTTTCACGTCTTCTTTAATGTACAACGACATGGTTACATGGGTGAGCAACATGAAGTAAACAATTATTAATCAAATTCAAACCTTTATTAGGGGGAGACTTGAACAGTAAACGATCTAAAATGAGAGAGTGAAGACGCAGCAACATGAATCCTAAAAGTTTGGGATCTTTTGGAACTTCTTACATGTTTCCCTCCGTCCAAACAAGTTTAGCATGATTCATCCCTTGGTTGCCAGACATTTGTACTTTCATTGGCACCATCAAGGCCACTGCAGCATCTGGCACACAGAGAAGAATGGGAGCAATGTGGTCAAATATAGCTGTGCGACTGGCTACACGTCAGCCATTTTTACAAGAGAGCAATTATTTGGTCTGAGAAGAGAGAACTGAAATGTGTTCCTGAGGGCAGTCAGGTTAAATAAATTCAACAGTTAACTGACTGGATTCAACAATCTTTTAAATTTCTAAACATAGTGGCGTTATGAGTAATAGCAATTTTATAAATTAGCTTGAAAATACTTTTAAAAAGTACACACAAAACAATAAGTCAATGTAATGCTTTGTCTATAAAATTTCAGAGGATGGTAAATGGGTTCAAACCATAACATAAAGTTTTGATGTACACACACGACGTATATCAGTATTCAGCTTACAATCAGTTATGACAAAAAAAAAGAACACAAAAATTTTTATATTCAGTCATGTAATTATTATTTCTTTTTTGTCGTAATTCAAACTGATTGTAATTTTTCAAGGGTTAATATGATCATGCGTTTGAATTAATGTAAAGAACTTAAAACGCTTGTTGATTAAACCTTCTTGTTTTTTCTTAGGTGTTATAAGCTGCTACCATGTCTGAGGGGTGAGTATCGGCCTCACACATTCCTGACAATAATCAGAACAATGTTTCCTTTTTTTTTCCAATGGATTCATAAATAAATGATGATTATACTTTTTTTTCTTGGTTTGATTTTCATGTCATGTGATGATGAAGACCGGTGAGTCAAAAATGTCTAGATTTTTTTTCAGTCATCAATAATACATATATAACACTTAATGAAATTTTGCAGCCCTAAGTATCATCAATTATTGTTTAACTGTCCTTTGTTCTTTTCTGCAGAAAAAGTCAAAATATTCAGCAACACGGCGTTTGCACTTAAAGGTGAGTCTTGCAGATCTATATCTTATATACTGAATATTCTGATACCTGATATTGATATGGATTTTTTTATTGAGCCTTACTGTGTTTTAGTCAAAGCTGCTGAAGAAAGCAGCTTCTATGCTGGTGGCTGAAATCGAAGAGAAAAAACGTGAGAAAGAAAGAGTTGTGAGTGAGTCCATTCCTCCCCTGAAGCTCTCAGGTCTGTCAGTCCAAGAGCTCCAGGTACTGCCACAGCAAATACCGCTGATTCGTTCTTTACTTTTCGGACCCATTTTGACTGCTTTCCTTTCTTATTTTCAGGAACTTTGCAAAGAATTACACCGCAAGATCGACGTTGTGGATGAGACACGCTATGACATGGAAATAAAAGTGGCCAAAAACGAGAATGAGGTACAAACTATGAATCGGTAAACACAACTGAACTGATGTTCTGGTACATGTTTTTCCTCAGCTGAGATGCTTGTTTCACAGATCCAGACGCTGAGACAGAAGATCGTTGAGCTGAAAGGTATGAAGAGGCCGAGCTTGAAGAGGGTGAAGAAAACGACAGATGACATGCTGGGTGCATGCACCGACGCCTCCAAACTCATGAAGGCCGATTTCAAGGCCAATCTCAAGACAGTGAAGAAAGATGAAGAAAAGGTAACGTCATTCATAACATTTACAAAAGCAGGAAAGTAAGGTAGAAATGAGCTGAAAACTGACTCTCTTTTCTTTAATGCTCACAGAGGGAAGAAGTTACAGACTGGCGTAAGAATGTGGAGGCCATGTCCGGCATGGAGGGCAGGAAGAAGTTGTTTAATGCCGGACAATAAAAGGACGGCCAACAAAGCTTTCATTAGCAGCACGTCATCTTCATTATGTTAACCATTTTAACCTGCAATTCTGAAGTTTTAAGTTTTTCTTTCTTTTCTTATTTATGCCTCTTTGCTTTTTCATCATATTTTAGAATTATACTCAATAGCTGAGCTTTATCTCATGATGAGATATTGTAATTGTTTTATCATGACCGAATGTGCATTTTTATGTACAAAACACACGTACGTGCAATGATATTAATTTTCAAGTACTCTATGTTCTTTGCATACTGGCAACATGCTTATGGTATGACCCTGAAGTGCAGTATGTGTAATGCACAGACGATGGCGCTGTCGCTCTGTAAAAAGTGATGCTGAATAAAACACAATAACTTGATTCCTGAATTATCTTCACCTTTTTTTTAAAAAAAATAATAACAATCATTGAATCTTTTTCCAAAAGAAGTGACAATCCTGACGTATATGACAAAGCTAATGGTAATGACTCTGTGTTCAGCCTATTGTTTGCAGCGCTGCTATTGTAAACCTGGCATTGGAGGACAGAAGTGTAGTGAAATATAACATAGTGGCTGTCAAGACAGGGGATACTATTTTGGTTGGCCATTCAGAGAAGGCGATAGGAGCTATTAAATTTGAGACTTGGGTTTTCTTCTTGTCATCTTGTCAAAGACTGACGGATCATATCAACCGGGTTTTCTGCAGAGACACTGTAAAAACCAAAAAAAAAAGGTATGCTTTGTCTGTGTGAGATAATAATTCATGGACAGTTTTCATCCACTGCATTTACAATATATAATTAGAAGCAGGTGTTTCATTAACTTCTGGCACATAGAGGCAGTGGTAAAAAAAAAGGGCCGAAAAATGCTAATTTACTGTTTATGAAATTATGAGTTTATGTTTATGGAATTACATAAAAATTAGCTTTTTGTTGTGTGTGTGGTTTTTTTATTTTTTATTTACAATAATAATATAAATTGACTTGGGCATGCCAATGCAACATGAAGTTTAAATTGATCGTTTATACACCACTGTGACTACAAATTTGTTGCACTAATCGATATTTATTAATATTAATTTTCACCCATTTTGATGAATAGTGATATAACTTATTTATTTTTTTTAGAAAGAAATTAATTAAAATGTATTATTATCATTATTATACTTTTTTGCACTACAATAAGCTTGTTCAAAAATACTTGAAAGTGTTTTTCTAGCAGTTGCATTTATTAGTTCTTATACTTCTTTTTAATGCAAGTTCCTTTGTGCTGCATCTTATCTTAATTCTGAAAGTGATTATAATGTGGCTACCGTGAAAATGGATCAAGTCCAGTTGGGATTAAAAAAGGAATACCACTCCAACAATCTGTAGCACTCAAGCATGCTGTGTTGCTAATTTAAAGGCTCGGTGTTGGTATGTTACCATTCCTTGGTCTGAATGACTTGAACTTGGCAGAGTCAACTAGAAGTAAATATATAGTGTATGCATTTGCAAAAAGAGATAGATCTTTGTGGAGTAAGAACCTGAAAAAAGAAAAATACGAAAATACTGTGATTATGCACGAACTGCTGCTAATGTTCCTGCGGCCAGATGTTTCTGATGCTTTTTCTGACTTTTTTTGGCAGATAAAAGGAAATCATGTCTGAAGCGTAAGTGATGTTTTATCCAATTAATTTGAAGTAAATCTATAAATATCTATAAATTAAGAAATGGTTTGGTTTTACAGTGTTTCAACACTCAGTCTTTTCTTCCTTCTTTTCTTTTTTTCTACATCATAATGTCCACCACAGACCAGTAAGTTTTATCCATATGACTAGCACGTGGGATCTGAAAAACTATAAAACTTTTATTTGAATTCATTTTCTTGTTTTTGTTCTATTTTCAATTGTTTGTTTGTTTGTTTTGTAGAGAAAGTCAAAGATCTCTGCATCTCGCAGACTTACTCTCAAGGTATTTCCTTTCAATATACTATACTAATATTAATTTTTTTGCAACATTATGATTCATGACACCAAACATATGTCCTTATATCAAGGGTCTTTCTCTTGCTTTTTAAAAAAAAATACTTTCAGACAAAGCTCCTGAAAACAGCAGCTGTGATGTTGGAGAAGGAGAAAGAAAAGAAGAAGATGGAGAGAGAAGCAGCTCTCACAGAGCGAGTTCCTCCTCTTGAGCTGTCTGGTTTGTCCATCCAGGACCTCCAGGTTTGTTCAGGTTACTGTAGCTCATCGGTGAAGGAAGAAAAGATCCCTTTAAAGGATTATGACAACATTTTATTTGTCTTCTACCCAAGAGTTTGATAGGACAGTAAATCCTGCTCCATACATACACACACAAATGCTATGAAATCCGATGCTTTTTCACATGAGACCAGGGTGACCTTCGCATGTGGACCCAAATCAGATAAGGATCTGATGTTTTCCAATGCGACCTCAGTGTGAACTGTCAGGTCGCATTTCATTCGTCTTTGACGTCACTGTTATGCAGCTGATGTCACAGATCTGCGTTGGTGGGAGCTAGGATTACAACAAGCATATTTTCTTTTTTCCTCAGTCTATTTCTCATCATAATTTGTTTATGAAATTTGTCAGCTTCCGCTGCACAAAAACTTGTAAATTAAAATCACAAAGGCCTCACTTCCACTGCATTGTTTTTGAACACCTGACATACTGCACTTGACGTCCTTCTGGGTACGATGAACGAATTGAGCAGTAAGACCTGCAGTGTGAATGTAAACTTTGACAAAATATGCTTCCGAACAACTGCAAAATGTTCTTATTTACATAGAAATGACGCCACAGTCTTCAGCAGAATAATCAGATACAGACAAGGCACTGCCACCTTGTTGTAACGTTTGCCATCAAAAATGTTGGTACGTATCTCTTTAATAGTTTGGTCTGAGATGTTTCCTTAAGGAGATACTTTTTTTTTGTTTGTCTGCAGACTCTGTGCAAAGAACTACACCGAAAGGTCGATGTTGTAGATGAAGAACGTTACGACATTGAATTAAAGGTGGAGAAAAACAACAAAGAGGTGCGCATTCATTCATTCATTCACTCAGGCTGAGTTGCATGTGGATTCAGCTCTGTCCTGATTTTTGTGGATGTTGTTATAGTCTACATAAATATATTTTATATCAGCAAAAGAAGCAACAGCATATTTTGTTTCTTTTTTTTAACTTTTATTCACTATTAATAGGAGACGAGTGATTTCACTCAATCAAATACATTTAAGCGGTACCTTTCGTACATGCCTCCCACAGATTGAAAATCTATCGATGAAGATCTATGAGCTGAAGGGTAAGATGAAGCGCCCGGCTCTCAAGAGGGTGAAGATCTCAGCGGACGCCATGCTGGGAGCCTTGCTGGGTGCCAAAGTTAAAGAGTCTGTGGATTTCAAGGCCAACCTCAAGACTGTGAAGAAAGAGGAGGAGAAGGTAAATGGAACAAACTCCAGTAGGGGATTTATTTTTAGTTAAGTGCCAATGTAATTCCACTAAGAATCTTTTTTTTTTTATCCCGCAACCAGAAAGAGGAAGTGACTGACTGGCGTAAGAACGTGGAGGCCATGTCTGGCATGGAGGGCAGGAAGAAGCTGTTTGATGCTGGCCAGTAGATCTTGTTTCCAGACCCTTTGAGTATGGATGTTATTTTACAGTAATGGTAAAAGAGAGGATAAAACGGTTAACCTCACGCAGACAATTAGCAAGCACACTGTGTATGCTGAATGTGTGTTTGTAGACTTCACGTGCAATATGCAAGAATATTCACATACAAAGAAAATATATTTGTAAATTATATATTTGCATATAGTTGACTTGCATTGTGCCATGGATTTGTAGTACTGGCACTTAAAATAAAATGTAAAATGTAAAATTTTGAACTGTCTATGCTTTCATCACAGAAAGAATTATGCAAAGATTTATTGTATCTTGATCTTGAAAAAGTCTGGAAAAACCCATGTAAATAAATCTTCTGCCCAAAACAGAAAACTGCAATTTTACTTGTTCATGTCTGCATTATGGTCTTAGTTGTTTCCTCAAAACGACGCGGGAAAACAGAGACAAAAACACGGTCCAGTAACATTTCTCACATGACTACAAATACAACTTTCTGCAGGAATTTATCTAATACGTAAGGCTTGATCACACACAAAAACATAATCCAGCAAAACACAAGGGATTTAACAAAAGAAAGCTTTTTAAAGAAAATATTATAAAGCATAGATGTCAAACTCAGTCAGAGGACCAACATTAAGAATTGGTCTAAGTAGGGGTCATATTTATTGACTGTTCTTTTACATATTATAAATAATATATTACAAATTATTCATACAGACCCAAAGATTTCCCATGAAATCAAATGTAGACATTGGAAAAAGAAAAACAAGCAAACATGCACCAACTAATATTCTGCCTTGCAATTACAGGAGGAAACAACAAATATATATTCAAGCACATTCTCTGCTGCTCTGGTGCACATAAGCCAAATCCAGATGCGTGGCATCTTTGGTTGGCTGCAGGTTCATCAGTTTTTGGTCATGCTTTCAGCTGTGGAAATTCTCAGGAATGAAGCTGAGTATCTGTCAGATGACTCCCATGTGATCCTGCATGAAACCTTCCTGACACAGGTATGTGCTACCTAACAGGTACACACTGTCTGCAAAATTTGGGTTTTCAGAGTTCACGCTTTGCTGCTTTTTTGTTTTGTTTCAGGGTTTATCTTGAATTTGACTCCAGGTTGCTACATGCCTGGGTCAAACACAATTATAATTGAACCTGAGCTTTGAAAAAAATCTATAATATATAAAAAAAAAAAAACATAATAATAAAATAAAAAATATAATATATTCTGAAATAATCTTGGCTTGGGTTTGAAAACAAATTTCCCCAGAGCCTGTTCTCCAACCTGCAGGAGCTGTTTAGGCTATTTGGTAGCAATAAATCCTGCCTGTGGCATCATTTGCATCAACTATAATGTAACTTGATATATAGAAGTAACTATAGGAATGATTTGGTCTAATAAATAAAACCAAAACCAAAGTGCTGTACAGGGTAAAACAAATTTTAAAAAAATCCCTAAGTCAACAACATAAAATAAGCAAATAAACCTATTAAAACAAAATGTATCAATAATCTGGAGACGTGTTTATAACTGATCCGTGAATGTCGACAGCACATAAACTACAATCATCTTTAAACTACAGGCTCCACTTTGCTCCTACCAGGGTACACAGCTTTCATGAAGTATAAAGTAAATATAGCGTCCATGGCATCATAGAAAATAGAAGATCCAGAATCTCTTTAGCTTCAGAGCAACTAAACACCAGTCTTCTAGATATCGCACAGTTTTTTGTTTGTTTTATTTTGGTTATTTTTCTTCCTAGAGTGATATCAAATAATTGTGGTACCACTTACCACTGAAGCATGACTTATGAGAAAACACTTTTTTTTTTTTAACCATTGCTTTGAGCTTGGATATTCTGGCTGAACTTTTTGCCTCTCACCTATCCTTAAGCAAGGACATGAGTTGCAGCCTTTTGTGAACATTTGACTCCCAGTTACACTCTGACACAAAATGAACTTTGGCTGGCTCAGTTTACAGGCAATCATGCCCTGACAAGCACCTGTCCTTGCTCCTCTACTGGCCGAAATAAAAGTGGACTAACCTTTGGCTTTCTCCTTACCACAGAGCTAGTCTTATAAGGTGTTTTCAGGCTACAATAGTCATAACACACATACATCGCAAAAAAATTATGTCAATATCAAATTATTCCTTGCTTTCTGTGAAGAAGATAACTGCAAATAAAAGAATGACAAATTATTCATATTAGGTAAACCACAGTATGAGTTAATGACACTATTTGAACGCTTTAGATAATCATGGGATAGTCCTTTATGTGTTTCTTTAAAATGTGTCAACTGCTTAAAGGTTTGATCCAGAGTGTATCAAGCAGGAACTTGTGAAATGTACATGAGTGACACTGACCTTGCAAGAGTTTGGACACCAATCTAAATGTGAAGCGTCACTTCCACTGACAGGTGTTGCAGAAATTCTTTAAGATACCTAAATATCCAAACCCATAAAAGAAGCTTTATTACCTCCTTAGTTGTTTGAATATCATTGTCAAGCTGCGGGTCAAAATAAATGCCACTGCTGATGGACGGACAGTAGCACAAGAACAGGCACAACTCTATTTTAGTGAGCCATTCCCATTTAGCATAGACACTATAAATTTGTTTGATCTTTTTCCATCGTCTTTCAGAAAGTGGTCCCTCCCTCTCACACACTATTCTTCAGTTTTGAGTTGCATCTCTAGGAGCTGTGTGGCTTCAGCTACGTTAGGTACAGATTTCTAATGCTTGTAAATGTTTGGTGTAGCTTTTATTGTTGAATTCTGAAAATAAGTGAGAGTTTTTTATGGCATGTGAAAACAGCTACTAACAGGTCCTGCTAGTAGGATTAGTCTTGTCTTTCCATGGCTTATTTATTGACATTTGGCTATTGTTTAACAGTTTAACATAGTTATCCCCACATGCCTGTGGATTATCTGGTCATGCATCTATTTTGTCACCTATGCAGAAGCTCTCATCGGTTATCTTAAGGCATGTGCTGCTTTACTTCTTTGATATCTTTCATTTGACTAAAGCAGAAATTACTTTGAAGTTTTCTGAACTTGTGAGAGCATATGTGCCTGCTTTTTGGGTTTTTTTTGTTTTGTTTTTTTTACTCTTTTATTTGAATTCTACAACATTCTAACCAATTTACATACTTCTTTCATTATATGAACTTTTGAAAGATAGGTAATGAAAGCAACATGCAAATAGAAATGCCAACATTTAATTGCATATAAAGTGCACAACTGGAATGTTTAGGAGAGTAATTTTGTGCTTTGATGGATGTTTGGAATGGGTAAATACTGGAAGAGGAGTGAGTAAGTGGATGAAGTTTTAGAAAACAGCTCAAGTCGACAGACTTTAAAGGTGCAGAGAATTTTTCTTCTTCACGTTTTTGTTCACGATGCTGCAAGTTCAGGACCACTTTTCTCCAGATGTTTTTTTTTCTTTTTAACACTGAAGCATTTAATTTTCTTTTGCTTTTCCAGTTCTAGCGTGGGGATTTTAGACAATCATGGCTGATGCGTAAGTTCCATCGCAAATTTACTATTTTTATCTGTTCAGTAAAGTATCGGTATCAATTGTTGTTTTTCAAACCGTATCATAAATAAAAATATCTATATGCACTTTCCTTCCTTTTATTAACACCAAAACCAGACCTGTGAGTATCTACTGTGCTATTTCTTTTGAAAAACCTTTTTTTTCATTTTCTGTTTTCCCATTAATTAAGGCATTAAAAATCAAACATACAAATGTGATGTGATAAATCACTGAATATGAGGAAAATATTGAATGTTCTTTTTTTGTGAATTACAGAGAAAATCTAAGATATCATCCTCTCGGAGGCTGGGGTTGAAAGTAAGATTTTCAAGAATTTCCAGTTTTATATTTTTATGAACTATTAGAGATTTTACCTATTTTGCCTTGTATATACATGGAGAACAAAAGAATAAGAAAATCAATTGTCTTAATTTGTCCAACAATGTCCTTAGTTAGTTTACATTGTGTGTGTGAAGCAATGGGTATTATATGTGTTCAGAACTGCATTAACTAAACATTTCCCTATAAGGCAGTGTACGCTAAAATCTAAGCATGTAAATAATACATCCTTGAAAAATCATATGTGTAAATTCCATGTTTCTATTTATGTTTAATCTTCTGCTCTAAAAGGTCTGAAAAAGACCCAATGAAATAAGATGAAATTCAGTGTAAATCCATTTACTTTGATTCTTTCCCTTTAGCTCAGACTACTGGCAGTTGCTACTCAGATGCTGCAGGAGGAGAAAGAGCAGAAGATCAAGGAAAGAGAAAGTGCACTGGCAGATAGGCTTCCTCCTCTCAATATTTCTGGTTTGTCTTTGCAAGAGCTGCAGGTATTTCTGTTCATCATAAGCAT
>JBAMYA010000021.1:3974475-3986975 GCA_037176975.1 Arrhamphus sclerolepis | reverse complement strand
CTTGCTTCAGTTCGTCCTGCTGAAAGACTGAACACCTTGATGGAACTTACTGCAGGTAGCATGTTTTTGCCCCGTGGGGCTTTATTTATCATTTAAAATCACACTGACGCTCTACTCCCTGAAGAGCTCTGTGGCGTTGACTGACCATATAACTTTTTCTGTAAAGAATGTAGCCTTTTGCAAACAATTTTTCTTTTAAAGAAATCTTTAGCCTTTGCCCACAATGCCCTATGTACTGATTTACATAAGGTGCAGACTGAAACCCTCCTCTGGTTTACTAAAGATCAACTTGAAGCTCTTTAAATCTTTTTTTCTCCCTATTACAATCTATTTAAACTTTTCTCTTTACTTAGGGGTTGGTCCACATACTGTACAGATTTTAACAAGATATTCTGGTTAGACAAACCATTTCATTTGCTTCTCAGTGTAAATATTAATTTTAGTGTTTACATTTCATGGGTATGCAAGACTTGCACTAGGACCACGCGCTTCTAAAGTACCTACCACATCTAGCAGGTTGACCGCGTGGCCTCTCTGAGGGCTTAGAGGAGGCAGGAGCTGGTGTGTGACTCTGTCACCTTGCGCACCTTCCTCCCCTTTCTTCAACATGCCCCTCCAGTTACCTGTCCCACCATCCACCTGCTCACTGCCTGCAGCGCTCTGAGAGCCACCCCCTGCTGCCTACAGGGGGAGACAGAGACAACAGGAGGCCAATTGTCAGGGAAATGTGCCATGTGTGTAAAAAGTATGGAAAGAGGTTAAATGAACACATCTGTCGCATGCCACGGGCCTTCTTTGAACTGACTGCAAAGAAGTTCATCCATGCTTTTCATTCTTCTGACTTCTTAAGAATGAAAACTGGTAGATAACTCTGAGAGGCAGCATGGATAGATACCAAAAACTCAGGTCAGGAATTTAAAAACAATTGTGCATCATGAGGCAATGTGGATTTTTCCACTGAAAAATATCTTTCTGTAGAAATGAATAAAAATAAAATCAAGACTGTGATTGGTAAATGGTACTAAATCATGCACTGATAATGCCTCTTAAACTTGTGAATCATAAGTGAAGTGCCAGACAATGCAATTACCCTTTTCACATAAACATTCAAACAGCACCTCCTATTAGTCAGTAAATATGCATTCTATTTAGTATACATAGTATAATGCTTTTATCTCTACAATCACACTCTGATGTGACTATTATGAGCAACATAGCAGCTAAGTATCTTAAAGCTCGGGGGTCAAGCTCTGGGTTTCTTAAGCGCCTAGAGATGACTTGTTGTAAATAGGCGCTATATAAATGAATTGAATTGAATTGAATTAAAGAACAGGGACGGGGGGTCAAACCACCAAATAGTTGGAAGACAACCCAGTCTATCTGCTGAGCCAGAAAAGACATCCTCATTTAGTCTTCACATGCTTTCCCCCCCTTGTTGCATACCTCATGTCAGAGTAATAAACATGCAGGAGAAAAAAGGGTTAGATGTAAATTCAAGCAAAGTCGAGGCTCAGACCAGAAGAGTTAGGAGAGGGTCGTCTTCTACTGTAAACGTGGAATCAGTTTTTGATATTTAAGGAATGAGAGAAAGTTTTTTGGGCATGAGTCAGGGGAAGACATGGGGTGTCAGGGGATTGTCAGATGCGGATTGTGCAGGCAGTGAGCGAACGGACCACACCTTGGTAGCCTCACCCTCCAGGGCAGGAGGCTCAGTGGGAGAGAAAGACTGCCCACCGGGGCTTTTAAGGGACTAAAAGGAAGACACAAAAAGTAAAGAATGGACAGAAAAGTGGCAGGAGCTACAAGTAAAGACATGCATGAGCTCTGTAACCTGTAATCTGGAGAGAAATATTCTGCTAGATTTAAACTAGATGAAGTGCAATAGTGACAGAAAATTGTCTTAAGGATGTAACAAAGGCATCTCTCGCAGAGCTGGAGGGTACCTTGTCTCTGGGAACAGCAGGTGGTAGGTCTCTGAGTCTATTACGTCTCTGCTCCTACAAAAACAAAACATTACAATGAAAGATATATCTATTATTGTATAGTAGTGAAAACACACATACAATAATTTTATCAAAAAAGAAAAAGCTGAGTTCTTACTTCTAGATTATTGTTCATGAGGCCACAGGCATCAGCAAAGTCAGGGTGTTTGGTGTTGATATAAGCCAGCTCAATAGCAACCAGATTATGAACCTGCAACACAATGAAGACAAGATGTTGATCAGACACTAACTTCCACTAAAAAAATAGTTTATTTTTTTGGAACAAGTCCTGACCATTTCATTTGTGACTGGGAGTCTCCTTCTGAGAAGGGAGGTGACCACTTCTACGATGGCATCATGGAGCTTTGGAAACCTCAGTAACTCCTGCAGATAGAAGCAATCACTGTAATTAATAATGCTGTACCATGTCTTCACAGAATACCTCTGTGCTTTACTCATTAGTGGTGTTTATGCACATGTGAGGATGTTTCCTACCTGTGTGCTATAATTGCTGCAGTGCTGAATAATCCTCTGCATCTCTTCGTGAACAAGCTCCACGCAGCGCAGACTGGGATCCTCCAGACGTTTGATCTGCCGTTTAACCAGCAGCTCAAATGACACCTCAGGCACAAATAAAGCAGGCCTCGGGCCCTGTTAGAGGATTTAAACCATTAGTCCTCTGTAAAACAGTTAGTTAAGAGAAAGGTTAGAATTAAAAAAAAAGAAAAAAGAAAACAGAATCCCCACCGTTGCATTTCTGATTGCTGTCAACACGTCGATGGTCGTCAGACCTCCCAATGGATCAACAGACTCTAATGTGCGGCCAAAAGTCTCATGGAATATATAACAGATTCTTGCTCCACCACATCTGAAAAGGAGAGGAGATTTAATCAAAATGCAGGCAGGATTTGCATTCATGTCAGTAGCATTGCACAGTGATGAATGGAAATACATGCAGCTCAGAGGGTTGCGTAACTCACAATTCAGCCGTTTCAATGTATTTGGCTGTGCCCTCTATTGTGTTGCAGTATTCTGCAGCAAACTTGGTGATAAGCTGCAGCAATGTGGCGCTCTTGTCTTCGACAGGCTCGCCATAACTGTTCAGTAAAGACTGGTATTGTGCAGCCAGCACATTGATCCTCGTCTTCAGCTCAGGAAGACAGTCTCTGATATGATGCATCAATAATCTATGGTGATAAGATGATATGATTTATTTTATATACTGTAGTAAGTAACCCAAACATGTCATATGTTGCATCAAATCAAATCTAAAAGAAATTATAAGGGTACAGTTATGCTAACTTCAATTACCTTACCTGTTTAACGTCCTTGCCAAATATTTAGTTCCATTTCTGTTTGCTAAGGAGGGGTATTTCTTCTGCAGGAAGGCATATTCATCACGAATAGAATCAGACACTGATTTCTTTTGGTTGATATCCAACTGACTCCTGACAAAATGTACGAAATTAAAAAAAAAAGCTTATTAGAATGTGCTTGTCTTACAACTTCAGTTCCATCTTGTGTTATCAATGTGAGCTTATTTAAGAGTCACATACTGCAGTAATACCTGTTAACTACGCCAATAATACCAAGTTTGACAGGAATGACTCTGCCCATCAAGACATCCATGGCATCTGTGCCTGCATCCATCAGATCCAGTTTGGTCACCACTGCGAGCGTCCTCCTGCCTAAACAGAAAACCATGCTCAATTAGTAATGAACACAATGCCGAGGCAAGGAATGTAAAGAGCACATGACTGGGATTTACCATCAGGGTCAACCTCACGAGCGACTTTGAGAGCCTCTGAGGTCGCCATGTCCGTGTTGGCAGCAGTCACAGCCAAGATGATGGAGTTGGGGTTGGAGATGTATTTCAGGATCAGCTCCCGGATCTGGATCTCGATATCTTTAGGCTGGTCTCCCACCGGTACCTGTATCAAAAAGTACATTTATTTAACAAACAAAAAGTACTTATTTAAAATGTTAATAGGTGGCGATGGGAGGGAGGGGGGGTGGTTACCCATCTGTTAGGTCTATACACCCATGCGCAAATGTAAAAGACACATTGTTCTGGTTTTGTTTTCATGTGAAAGATGAAAAAACCTTAGCGAGAAAAGGAAATGAAAACTGACAAAGAAGTGCTTCAATTGATCATGAGCAGTAATGGTGATTTTTTTTCAGACCAGGATGTGTCTGATGAAGGAAGTTATGCATGGACAGAAAATCTGGACATACCCACTGAAAAACATGTACAGAATAGTCTTCTTTATGCTATTGTTATTAAATTTGAAGTGGAAATAGGCAAGACTTGATTTTCCAGTCTGTCCCTCCATATGCAGCTACTTGGAAAAACGGGGAAAGAAATTCCAGGAAGAGAGGAAAATGATTTTTGTATGTTCCAACTTCAGTAACTCCATAACAGTTACAGTTAGAATAAAATTCACTGCTGCGGTTAAAATTCAGTGTTACATTTACAGACAGGTTCAAGAGCAGCATCCAATTTAATTTGAGTAAGCCTTTTACAGGCATTTTGGGATTGGATTGTTAACAGGTTAAGAAACTGCATAATCTGGAAATTGTGAACCCCATCATACCTTTGTAATGCCAGGAAGATCCACTAACGTGAGGTTCACGACATGTGGGGAGAAGATTTTCAGGTGAATGGGTTCATCACTAATGCCCTAGGAATAAAACATCAGCAGGGTGTTAATAAAGATCATCCAGCTTCTCCATGCGTATTATCTCTTGATTTAACAACTTTTCACGATGAAGAGGTGTAATTAGCATACCTTGTTATTACCAGAAATTCTTTCTGTTTCTGCTTCAATTTCTTGTCTGATTTCCTCAAAGTCAGTGTAGATCTGAGGAGGAAATTTAAACGAGTAAACGAGAGGAAGAAAAAAAAAGGAACATTTCACCAAGAAACCCAGAGAAATCCTGATTAGTGTCATAAAACTATGATGACATCAAAGGGGCTTCTTTATTAAAACATGGTGAACTACTGTACAGCTCAACCTTGGAAGACATTTACTCTACAACCACAGAGATATTTTTAGTAGCTCAGAGGGTGTATGCCTGCTCACATTACAGGTTACATATCTTGCTGATCCAGACATACCATAATTCCAGCAAATGACCTCCCGTAGATGTTCATTAAAGGCTAATGCATCTATACACGTGTAAAATGCCAATTTAACAACAGTAATATTCAGATGTTTATAGAATCCTTATATAAGAAAAGAAGGACTCTACCTTGTTTTTCGTGTGTAGGAATTTGCCCCATTCCTCTCCATCGATACCTGCAGAAAACATAGGCAGAAACACACTGTTCAGGTCAGATTGCTGAGGTACTGGTTCTGTGACAGAAGTGTTCTTGAGAATAGCGTTGCTAAGGATGCTTTCACACCTCATTGGCTGTGGCCTGAACCATTTGTAAACTTGCAAGATTTTCCCCTTGGGTTGGTTTCTTATCACACAGAGGAAAAAAAGAAAAATCCTAGCATACCTCAATGTGTTACTTCAAACACAAATGTGAGAGTGTCCATACAGCTCTTTGGTCAGATATAAAATATGTAAGATATATATAAAATACATATAATTACAGGAAGAAGGTATTGTGCTCCAGAAGATAGCTGTGCTTGTTTGCTAAACAGTGCATCAGTGCAGGGTTTTTTTTTGGGTTTTTTTTGGTTGCTGTTGTTTTTGTGAGTGAGGATAGTTGGGAATGCACAAAATAATTTGAGCAGATTTCCATCAGGTGTTTTGGGTGCGCATGCTTTTTCATCAGGACCGCACCCAAGTTCAACAGATTATTTACTTAAAGAACATGCTTTTCTGTTGTTCTCAGTCAGGTAGTTTTCACCTGTCGTACAAGGGAATTAATGCGGCCACACTGGGCGAAATGAACCGTACTAAGCATAAATATAAACTCCAGTTTGTTTTAAACACACAAAATCCTATAGGTGTGAAAGCATCCTGAGAGAACCATCTGCTCATTAATGCATCATGGGAGGATGTTTCTATTGTAAAAGATGGGGTAGAAGACCTGAAGAGTTTTCAACAAAGCTTCAGATGAAAAATTGTGATTTTCAAATAATAATGGAAGCAAAATATCTGCAAAAGCCAGGGAAAAACAAAAAACAAGAACAAAAAAAAGAAAGCATTTTTTGGGAAGCAAAAGACTAGATTGTATCAATAATCAACTAAAAACATCTTCAACAGGGTGGAGTCTGTTAGTCATTTAGGGGAACGTTGTGTTTAATTGTTTTTTTGTTTTTTTAAAAACATTGAATTAATGGTATAATTTAAAACACAGATTATAAGGGTGAACTTTTATTTGACAGTGATGGTCTTATTCTATTTTTCTAATGTCAACTGACAGAAACCAGCCTACGAGGACGGATCTGAGTGCCCAAACTGAGCAAATTAAGCAACATGGTCTTGTGGTTTCAAAAGGTTACAGCGACACAAGGCAGGATGGGGCAGAAAAAAGGCAAAGGAACCGCGGTGTGGTGGAGGGAGGGAAGGGAATTATGCAATAAGGACATAAACACAAGCAACAAGGAAAGGAGACCTCTGGAAAGGCGTCCATTTTTCTTGGATTCTGTGGTTGAAGAGAGACGACAGGAGACAAAAGGGTTAACTTGGCTGACTGCAGCTCCTGCAGGAAAATTTGCAGCAGTGCAGCATCACTCTGAGGTCATTCCCAGTGAACAGCACTGAATAAAAGCAGGCAATGGCAAATCTCAGTCACCTGTCCTGTTCACGTAGGACCAGATGATATCACACCTGATTGTATAGCAAAAATGCTATCACTTCGTTAAAATAAAGACCTTCTACAGAGAGTAAATTTTCTCTAACAATTTCCTTTGCTTTAAATCTTACTAACTCTGAGTCAATGAGGGAAAACTATCTAAATAGAAATCTACCACTGCAAATCTTATGATGCATATACAGTGCAATTTGAATACAAGTAATTACTCAATGCGAAATGTTTATGGTTTTAGTTTATGTGAAAATGTTATGTCAGCATGATCTAACCACACAAAGGTTTTCCAGATGAAGGACAAAGGGATGTTACCATTCTCTTCATTGGTTTTCCTGCGGTCCTCTGGGTCAATGTGCACAAGCTGCAGGATGAGGGGCCGGCGTGTGACGATGCCAGTGCCACGAGGCAAGAGGTCCCTGCCGACCAGGCTCTCTAAAACAGAACTTTTGCCACTGCTCTGTAGACAAAAGCAACAACAGGATCCTCAACAAAAAAGACCAAATTTATTGATTTGATGTACGAATGAACACAAAAATAAAATCTAAAATGGAAAAATTCTGTTAAGATTTATTCAGCTAATGTTCTTTTTCAGGCTTTTCCTCATGTTTCCACAGGGGATCATCTATTTCTATCTTACCTTGTCTTCTGCATCTTTCTCTGTTACTCCAAGCAACTGCATATCCTGCCAAACCATATTCTTGACCACATCCAGAAATCTAATTTTTGGTCTTCTCCTTTTTCTCCTGCCTGACAGCTCAATCATCAGCATCCTCCTACCAAAATATTCACTATCCAAAACAAAACAAAACAAAAAAAAAACAAAAAAAAACAACAACAACTACTGTTCAGAGTAAAAGCCTGTTTTTCAGATAAGTTTAAGAGGAAATGTCAAGGAGTATTTAAAAAAAAAAAAAAGAAAAGAAGAAATAGGTATATTTTTCCCCCCAGTGGGGAGTGTGAGATCAGTAGGACGTAAAATGGACAAGCTTCCACTGATGGAAAGCAAAATTGAAAAACAGAAACACAGTATTGTGGGTTTCTTTTTTTTTCTCCCCAAGACATGTTCCTCACTCTAGAACCTCCCCACATAGATTTTTGACAGAATGGGCAGATAGAAGACTTCAAACAGACCAGCAGAGGTGGAGGATGAAGGCTTGCAGTGCTCGTTGAAAGCAGATGATGTAATCCTGGACATGTTGCTGTGAAGAGATGCCTTTACACCTCTGATATGGGGCTGTTGTGGCTGTGAGTTTATGTCCATGCTGTCTACTGAGAGACTGCATGTGTGCTACCTCAGGACGCCACATAAGACGCCATCAATTCAATTGTTGCCAGGCACAACACCCAATGCATTCAATGGGTCTTCTGGAGAATTAAGTCACAACAGTATCTGTGAAATACTTGTTAAAATACCAGAAAAACACCAGTTTGCACATGATATGTTTATTTTCTTTTAGCTTTTTTTTCAGTCCTTCTTAAGCAACCTACTCTGCAATTATATAATTTAATTTCATAGCTGACAGGGCTGGGAATAGGCATATGAAGAGTGTGTTTCTCACAACATTCATCCATACCAAGATCTCTTGAACTGAAATACCTTTCTTGGCTCACAGATTTGTCTTAAATAGATAGGTCTATTTTGTCTGTAGACAGTGATTTTGGCAGTAAATCTCAGAGTGTTTAGACTAACATAAGTAGGTCTAACCAATTTATTAATACTTAGCACCTGGTCTCCACCAATACACAGTGCAGAAAAAAAGTAAACATGTTAAATGGTCAAATGAGGTATTTATAAGATCTCTTGCCTTGTTTCACTCTAACAACCTCGGACATGGGCCAAAACGTCTGAGACAGTTTCATCCTATTAGCTGACCAGCTGAAGTAAACCGGTGAGACAAAAACTGCTACTTTAAACCAATTAGAATCTAATGTGTACACATGGTAGTGACTCACCTTTGCAATCATTAATAGTTGGTGTTGCTGTTGACTTTTAGTGTGAAAATACACATATAGTTGCTTGTGGCAGTTAATGCTTATCTGTTAATCTCCTTTATTTTTAAAATAAATATGATATACATACATATATATATATATATACACACACACATACATGTATATACATGCATATGTATAAGCAGCACAAAAAGGACATAATACCATAAATCTTCCAAACTAAATAAAATTAAGCAAAAAATGCAACATAAAGCCTATTGTTAAGTTGTTCGTCATATATACTTCATAGAACTTGTAATATTAAGTTTTCATTTAATGAAGAACACTGCAAAAACAAACACAGGAAAGTTTGCTTTCCACAAAGTTGTCTTAGTATTTAAACAACGTTGGACTTTTATGTTTCTGATAATGATCAGAAGGCCACATTAAGAGGATGAATGCTGCTGTCAACTGTCAGCACAAACAACTCCACAACGACGTGGATCACGTGCAGCTAATGATAACTTAGTTTATATGGGGCTTCAGTAAAAAGGTATAAATATAACCGCAAAATCAGTCTAGACGTTTATGAGTTTAGTACCTTACTGAAACTGAAAGAAAACCAAACATAACAAGTTTGCGCAGGCTAACTGACTTAGCCTTTACACAGAGTGACGTTACTCACCTGAGTTCCCACAACAACTATTTGCGGCAGTTGAATTATATCTGCACCCACTGTGTTAAAGACATCTTGGAGTTTGTTTATAACAGGTATGAGGGCCTCCATTAGCTTCGATACTAATCCCGACCTGTCAAGTACAGAACTTTCTTTACGTTTCCGAAGATGATTACAAAGTCATTCAATGTCCCTCAGCTAAAGCTACTGGCGAAGATTTTGCCGACTACTGCGCAGATAATTGTCTGGAGTTGCATCATGGGAGTTGAAGTACAAGAGTGGACAGCTTAATATTAGGGTTCGGTTTTGGTGAACTACATTTCCTACAGTGGATGTCGTGCTCTGTACAACACCAATGGAAAGATAGAAGCGCTCTTTAAAGGAAGGGGGGAACAAAATTATAGAAAACCTTTCGCTTGTGCGTGGAAGAGCGATCGAGAAAACATTGCATGTCATTAGTCATTGACAAGATAACGTGAATAAGTAATCAATTTTCGATTGAGGACAAACCAAACTTGTGGACATAGCTTGTATTCAGTAGGATCTGTGACTTTATTCACACTGCTGTTGTGAAACAACAGTCGTTTCCAAGCAACCATGAGGCCCCTCTAGGCAAGTTGTGCCGCTTGCCTTGATTGACCTGACTCATACTCTGAAACACCCAAATTATCAACTGTAAAAGTATTTAAACATTTTCCAATCCCAATAACATGCACTAACTCCCCGTAAAACCACCAATTCGCGCGTTTCTAGTGTTCCTACAAACCCTTTCTCAACAAAAATTGCATTATTTGGACTCAGTTTAGCTTGACAATGTATTTAAAGCTTAATTGGACTATTTAATACTCGACGAAATAAATGTTTGTCCTTACGGTGTAATTTGATACGCAGCTTATTCAATTTACAATGACTTCTTCACTCTTCAACATGAAAAAAAAGGTTTGTCCCATTTATTTTAAAAAATAAAGTGCCATATCACATTAACACAATGAAAAGTTTGAAATAAATATTGCACAGCACTCAGGTAGGAATGAGGGAACAGATGATACTAGATGAAAGCACCTACAAACCTGCTGGTGCCGTCATCAACATCTTGTCTATAGAGCATACATAGGGTTTTTGAGTGTACATATTACATTTCATCAACTCTTTAGTACTCAGTAGACTTATAAGTGAGGAAAAGGTTGTAGCGTCAGTTACTTGCTATTTTGTTAAAAATTACAAAGTTTTGTCTGCAGCAAAATTCCAAACTTCAGGGTGCACTGGCAGCTTACACTGCATCATCAAACATTCTTTATAGTCTTTCAAAAAGGCCATGTAAAAAAAAAAAAAAACATTATTGGGGGATTTGTTGTCAGAATTACAGCTTCATCACTGTAAATTAATAGTTAATACTTTAATTGTGAAAATTTTGTTTTGCATTGAGAATATGTAAATGGCCTCTGCCACTGGAATGAAATGACAATGGACCTTATGAAAATAGGAGCTATACACTGAAATGACTACAATCAAACATTAATCTAAAGTTCAATGGCAATGTAGTCTTTTTCAGAAATAAGTATCCGTTTAAGAAACAAACCAACAGTAAAACTGTAAATGAGAGCACCAATATTCAGATCACAATTAATCATAAAAACAGAGATCTTTTTTTTTTTTTTTTTTTACAAAGATGTGACTCAAACATTTCTCTAAAACATTACATCCTTCCTACTTATGGTGTATTTTCTGTTTCACAGACATTAATTAGTTTAAGATAGTGATGATAGTGGTTTGACCACAAAAGATAAAATAGTTAAAAAAAATAAAATAAAATACTGGCACTGTACAGGAATATTTCAAGTAGCACAAACTAACACACAAGTTAAATATTGTTTTTTTTTGTGATTGTTGCTGTATATTTGAAAACAGAATGGAAAAAAAAAATCAATGAGCTGGTATATTTTTTTTTAAAAACAGAAAATAAAAGCCATCCAACATAGTGTTAATGACAATTCACACTGAGAGCAGATATAACAGATATAAAAAGATAATAGCAGATAACTGCAATTTAAAGAAGCACAGATTTCTTTTTCATGTAAATGATTAGGTTCACTTTAATTTCAAGGAATATGTATTTGATTACTTTTACAAAGCATCATCTAGCTCACTGAGCAAAAGAATACCAAAAAGTTACTCTGTGCTGCTTTGCTTTTTTTTGTGGTGCAGATGACCTCTCTAAAGTTTATTTATTCTTGACTGATGTGCTCCGAGTTTTGCCAGGATAGCATCTGATATGAATTCAAATGATATTTTGAATAAAATCCATCCTCAAAAAATAGCAGTTACCATAACAGAGTAATAGTAGATGCACCAAGCTCTTCACATCTGAAGAATTTTATGAATCTATGCAACTCTGGCTTTGTTTTTCTGTGCAACATTCAATAGTAGCAGCAGACCAAAAAGTTGCTTTGCGCCACCGAACACTATGGTTTAGTATGGATGCTCCCATTGTCATAGTTCTTAGCATGAATGGGCTTTTAGGAATGGTGGCCTGACAAATGCATTCCTGGTTATGCTGAGCAAGACTTATTTTTCACAATTGTAACAATGTTTTTAAATTCCATGAATGAAAGAAGGTGCTTGAAAGAAATACAGGAAATGTTTTCTATTAGCTTTGTCCACCAGTACCCAAATAACTACTACAATCACTTATAAATCCATAAATATATTTAGGAAGCAGCTTGAAAATAGAGCTAAGTAATCTGGAAAATGAATGTCAGCTCACAACACTTCACATTTCACAGTATTTGTACTCTGAAAGGCAATTTTAAATCAGAAATTCTTTTACGATGCAGTGCAGTCTGTATATGTGGTCACCATATTTCCTCTGCGCTGAGTTACAGTTCTGCAGTGTTGTTTTGATGCTCCATGAAACCTGCTTTCAGTCTGCTTGGCATGTCTATCAAAAGTAAACATTCTCTCTATGTCATCAAACATGTCGTCGAAGACACCTGCTCCAAAACCACTTTGAAAGTGTCTCTTGTGTCGACTGTAGGACTCCTTTTGAGACCTGGAGTGTTCTTCAAACTGCTTCCTTTGACGGGCATGTCTGTTCTGGCTGTCGATGTCAAAATCCTTAAACATGTCATCAAAGTTAAAGGTG
>JBAMYA010000021.1:3953324-3974375 GCA_037176975.1 Arrhamphus sclerolepis | reverse complement strand
TAATATCGACTCTTTACCTCAGTTCAAATCCAGACTCAAAACTCATCTGTTTCAGTCAGCATACGGTCCATAACTGCACTTTTTTCCTGTGATTTTATTGCTGTGTTCTTGTTGTTGTTTTATTTATTTTTTTATTGTGTTTTATCTTGTAAAGTGTCCTTGAGTGACCTGAAAGGCGCTCCAAATAAAATGTCTTATTATTATTATTATTACTATCATTTCCTTAAAATGTCACCAAATCTATTGCAGTGTACAGTATCAGTCAGGGTTCACACACTATTTTACCCACCAAATATCTTGTCTATAGAGGCATTGGAGGGGAGGGTGCAGTTAAAAATGGAGAACTGTCTTTTCAGTCTTTGTGGGATGTCGTTGCGGCCTCCTCCTGGATGAATCATGGCTGCCAGGAACTGAACATCGACAATATTGGTGAACTCTCCTGGTTTCTCCAGGTTGAAGAACCCATTCTGCTCCATCAGCTGTCTGACAATTTCATTTGTCACCTATTATAAAAGATACAAATTAATTCATGTACACATATACAGCAAAATAATAATAATAATAACATAAAAAGATCATTTAAGAATTTTATGTGGAAAAAATAGATAAAATCGCGCAACTACAAATTATATATTAGTCTCCAACCTGGTCCCCCCACTCATTGATGACGGGCATGTTGATATCATCTATAAAAATGGACATTTTCTTCCCAGCAGGAGGACCATAGGTCGTCCCCATCCTTTTATCCACATAGCTTTCTACTGTCCTCTAAAAGAAAACCAGTGTTAGTAGAGACAATAAAACAATGGGTAACAAAAGATTCATATCTTAAGTTCTACACTATGCATAATTAGTTGTGATGTCTTAATCCTTTTGCAGTTTGGCAATGCACAAGCAAGAGACAATGGTAATCTGTCCAACCAGCGACTTTTTAAATCAGTCAATAATAAACTAACAAGATCAAGGACAACATGTGATGAGTTGAGATATTTAGTGTATAGGACACTAAGTAACAATAAAATGCAAATAATTTGGCACAACGCTGCAATAACCAAGTTAATAAGGAATAAAAGTAAACATTTTGTAGTGCTGTACCTGAAACATGAGTGGTGTAGTAGCAGAGGAAAAGTTAAGACTCTTGCCCATTTGTGTTTCAGGGTCATACTTTGACATGTAACCCTTGATGATAACGGTCTTGGCTGTTCCTTGCTCTCCAATCAGCAAAACAGCCTGTAAAAAACATGCACATTCTAACTATTCACAAGTATCTTTCAGGGAAAAAACAAACAAACAAACAAAAAACTGGACAAATAGGGGCACTAATTTTTTATTATTCCGTATCACAACTAGTATTTCTTTTGAGTCATGAGAATTTGAAAATCAGTGCTTCACATCAGTGAATAAAACATACCTGTGCATACAGGTGAATAGTTTTTACATTTCAAACTAAGCTCAAACATTTTTTAAAGAGATTATTAAAGCGTACTTGGAGTTGGTACATTTACCTTTCCCTGTTTTGCAATGGTCTGAATTAAGAAGTCTGTTCTAACATTGTCCACATTGGGAACCAGGATGGAGCTGTACTCTGGGGTGATGTCAGATGGATAAACATATTCCTCAACTCTGGAGCTCCAGTGTGCCCAACAACCTGGAAGAAAAGACATTTGCATGCAAAAGATGAAAAAAAGATGCTTTTAAGTAATCTTCCAAATATATACAATTTCCACATTGCAGCTGCGGATGTTAGACAAGGTACCAAAATAACATGGACAATTTTGTTCTGTGTTTGATGAAACTATAAGTATGTATTATGTATGTATTTATTCAAGTTTATTTTTTTTTTTTTTTTTTGATGATCACTGCACATCATTTATAAATGCATGGTTACCATCGGCTGTTACATAGTAATCAAACATGGTGTCCTCGCTGTCAGGTGAAATATCAGGCAATTTCAGTGAGATAGTGTCATTTCCTCTAAACCAGAACTCCATTTTCCTGCGGTCATCCAGTTCAAGTAAGGCACCAGCACTCCACATGAGGGCAAAGACATACAGTCTCTCCAGGTGCTCTCTGGATAATTCACCACACTGCTCCTGCAAAGAGCACATAAAGGACTTCAAGGACTGATCTACTAAAGCAAAATAAAGAAAGAGTAGGAGAAAATATGTAAATGATTATGCTTTATCTTTTTTTTTTCGATTTCCTTAAAAACAGACGTACAATAAAAAGTAAAAGCAGTGGCTGGTACCACCCCGAATGAATAAGTAAACACCCGTTGCAGACAAATATTCAGATCAATCATTTTGTGGTTAGCTAAAAGCATGGCTTTCTCCTTTTCTTGGCCAATGCTCATAACCAACTAAAAGGGATGGAAAAACAAACACACACACACAAAAACAAAACAAAACACATATTCCATTTACGTTTTAGTTTCTACAGGAGCAGTCATCCTGTCCGGGCAGCATGACTGAAACACTTTATCCAATATACAGTAAGTGATGTTTAAGTGCAGTCTCTCTCCAGGGAGGGGGATTCAGATCAACTGTAAGCCTACCTTTGGCGGAATGAGTCCCTGCAGCATGTTTATGCATTGCATGATCACAAAGGCCTCGAGCATGTCCATCTTGAACTCTAATGACTGCACACTGAAGCGATACAACTCAGAAAAAGAGGAAGAGAAGAGCTTCCTCAGCACCTCTGTCTCCTGAGGGGAGCGTTTCTTTAACCAGCCCTGAGAAAAAAACAAGCACGTCTCTGTGGGTTGCTTTGATTACATAAATTACTAGATTGCCAATATGAATTATATTTACATTAAATCAAATATACATGATGTTTGAATTAATATGTGTGTACTTTTGCTGACAAAATTATTGCCTTTTTTTCGTTTTGTTCGATTTTTTTCTATATGTAACAAAAAAATTGTGATAAGCTAAGATAAATGGTTATTGGATGATTGGTGAATGGATATTATTTACCAGATGTGTGTCTTTATATTGTAGAGCGTTTTAAAATGATCAGCTTTCATTTACCTCCAGGATTGGGCTCCAGCTGAGCACTGAGGAGCTCATGAACACCATGCCATTGCGTGACACTGTCGCAGGAGAGGCGTTGTCAATATTGTGTGGCTCAAAAACCACCTTGCAGTTGGGAGCCATTGGTATACGGTCTCCATTTGCCAGGGTAAGAGTTCTGTTATCGTCCAAAACTGAGTTTAGATTTTCAATCCAGATGGCATCAACAGGTCCGTCCAGGACTATCCAGATGTGCTCCCCTAAAAGAGAAAACAGTGCACATGTATGTAAATATGATTTTTTTGCAATAACTTGGTTCTCTAAGACACAGGAATGAGCTATTTTTATAAATATGCATTTGATGCAAGGTCTAGCCAACAATGATGAGTTTCCACAAGATAAACAACTGTCAGGTCCTGTTTTGATCAAGTTCATGTACAGCTTATATGTTTAAAATGATTTCAGTCATAGACCTACTCTTTGACAAGTATAACTCGCTTTTCGTTTAAATGAAGTATTTAAAAAAATAAATAAAGTTCAAGACTGTTGAAGCATCTCAGGGCAGATCTCATTCACACCTGTCACCTTGTTGCTGAGGAGCCTCTTGACAACCTTTATCAGTGACACTCAGCACTGTTTAGAGATTTACAAATGTCCATGTATGAAGATGTTGAGGGTGAAACCTTCCTGACCTTTCTTTGCTCTGAGTGTTTTCCTCCAGAGGGTAGAGAAGATGCCATCAGTCCAGTCGTTTGTGGCCACATCCAGTCGCCCAAACATCTGAGGGGCGGTGATGGCTTTGGGGTTCATGCGCATCTCTCTGTGAGGATAACCACACTCTGGCAGGATAAAAAACAAAACAAAACAAAAAAAAAAAACATCAACAGACATTTTTTGCATTTGCTGCTGATGGGTAAACTTGCATTCTGGCATTCACATGAATGTTCTTTTGGCATGTGCCACCTAAGTATAAAAATATGTATAAAAAAATGTTTTTCTGACTGTTTTGCCGACAAACATGTATTCTTAGCAAAAACACTTTACTACTGCAGCCACCCTGGTTATGTATTCACTGGGCCCCATGTGGCCAAAAACCTGGACATCTGTTTTCTCATTAATATGCAAATGTTTTTAGCGGCAGAGATAGCTACTGCTATTGCATGAACTAACACATTTTTGTTTTTCAATTACATAATCCTAGCATGATGGCACAATAAACATTTAAAAAATGTTTTGGATTTGTGAGATGTTCCTTAAAATTAAAGGGAACAAAATTTGATTTTCTCTTTTTCAACCATAAACGCATACGTTTCAACAACATTCCCATTAACACAGCTTTATGTGTCATACGCAAAGTCCTACCTGTCATAGCTCTCATCAGTGTATGTATGCACGTTGACTTTCCAGCCCCACTGGGCCCCAGAGCCATCATGCCGTGTCGAACCTTCTGAGTCTCAAACAGCTGGATGATTTTAAGTTTCCAGGGAGAGTGGCTGATCAGACCTGCATCCTCAACCTGAGGAAGCAGAAAATAAACTTTTTTTTTTTTTTTTGCTTCAACTATATTTAGCTTATAATGTACACCAGGTATAATGAGCTGTTCAAGGTGATACCATTAAAACCTTCTATTTTGCTAATGTATTCTTCAGAGACACATAAAGCGTGCAACGCAGCATGAGTGAAATACAAGCCATGAAAGACATACATAAAAAGCAAAAATATAGATTTAACATTTTACTTTCTATCTTACAGTTTCCAGTGCATGTTTGTTTGCTTGTTTTTTAGGTCCTTAACAAACAATAAATTAAATAAATATTTTTTCCTCTGTCCTTGTTTAGTCACTCTGCCTCTATTACTCCGTGCCACAATCCTACTCTGCTCTTCTGAAGTCTAACTTTTTTCTTGAAAACAGATAAACAGATCCCTCACTCGCTCCCACCTGTTTGTCGATGGCAGCCTCCAGCTCAGGGTAGCCCTCTTTGTCGAGTTGGATGCCCGGGAAGAGGTCTTCAATCAAGCTCAGGAAGAGCGGCTCATCCTCATCGATCTTACAAACACGCAAATGGGCACACATTTGTAAGAACCCAGACAAAAACAACCAAGACTTATTTGTTTTAAATCTGACTTTGACAGAACACGATGCTCCACTGTATACTTCAAAGACTGACCAGTTTGGAGAGATTCATGTCCCTTAGAACTCTCATTACAATCGTGGACTCTGTGTCAGTGGGGTTGGCACGCTTAGCTGCCCCCAGTGTTCTCAGAACTGACAGGATGTTCCGCAAGCCAAAGTCATAGTGAACCTAAACAGACACAAATGTTGCAGACAACCGTGGATAAGCTTATCACATATGACAATAACATCCCCTTTTTAATTCATCTTCACAGTATTGTGCAGCGTCATTTTGCAAAGACAGTGTGTTTACATTTGTAAAAATAAACTGCAAATGAGACTGTTGGAAATGGCAGATTACACACTTTTACACCTTGTGCTGCTACACATAGTTGGACCACATTAGCAGCTGTTTTTATTTTTATGTTCTTTACCTGTTTAGAGAGTTGTTCCTCACACAGCTTATAAAGAGTAAAGAATTTGCGAGCCAGCTCCATGTTGTCTATAAAGCCACAGCTGGCCAGTTTCACTCTGATAATGATCTGACGGTCAGGAACCATCATGGCTACAGAGCGGAAGTTGATCTTCAGGTTTTCAGGAAGCTCCTGGCGGCCTGCATAACCTGGGTTCTGATGATACGAGAGAAGAACGACACGATTTGTAAACTGAGTGGAACGTCATGAATGTTACAGTGTGAACTGTATTAAACACATTTACATCTACAAATAATGTAAAAAATACATAGGAGATGCATTGAGAACACAAGAAACTGAAAAAATAGGATTTGAGTTTGATTTTGAGGGTTGAGTAAAAATAATAAAAAAATATAATTTTTTTAAATTTTTTTTTGAAAGAGCCATTCCTCTTGGCTAGTCAACACAATTGATTAGGAGCAGTAATTACGGTTTCTTTCCCAATTCAACCACAACCACTTTTTTTTTGGACAAAGATCCTTTTAATCATCTGTAATTATAGCAGATTAAATTTGTTTCTTTTTAGCTATGTGGGTTTGCTCTGGTCCTTCTGTGAACAAACATGACATTGAAACAGGGCGAACAGCAACAAAGTCCTGTGTAGTGCAGCTCCAGTGATGATAGTTTGAAAGTAAGAACCTGGTTTGAGGTCTACTTGGTGGTTTACAGAAGAGACACCTTTATCAGTGGGATGTGTAGAATCAATGAACCACCAAGAACTGGACTACTCAACTATGTTATTTTATGTCATTTTTTAAAGTCATTTTCTTTTTAATAATGGGTTTATCATACCACTTACCATTGTAAGGAAGATGCCAAACTCTGGATTCATCTCAACATTTTCCCCATCTGTGAAGACAAAGTTTTTGCGACGCTCCTTCTTGCAGGTAAGAACTATGGAAATCTGTTGGGCTGCCACTGAGAGAACTGGAAGGTTGATGCGGTTGAACTCATCAAAACAGCCCCATGAACCAGACTGAGCCAGACCTGGAAATCACACAGAGCTTGTTGACCATTCCATTGCAGACTTGCAAATCTAAATCCCATATATATCATAAAGATATTGTCTCATCTCAGTCTGTCATCATTTGTCTTGTGCTCCATATAAATATATATTTATATATATTGTTTTTAACCTTTGAATATTCTTCCCAAGCCTCTGAAGTCCATTTGGTCAGAACAGTTGAAGACCACAACATACTTTCCCAGACAGCGACCCATGTCCTTTGTTGTCTCAGTCTTGCCTAATAAAAAAAATAAAGCAAATCATTCACATCTAAAATGAAACGCAACCTTTGATGATTCCAGAAGGTTATTTGGTTTATTACAAACCAAACAACTTCAATATGATGAAACCATATAAAGCCAGTAGGAATTATTCATTAAAGTTAAACTGAAAAATTAAATGATACAACCAGACAGTGTTTTTGTTGCATTTTTCCCGTCCCTGTATCATTACAAATGTGCCAGTCCTGGAGACTGATTAAAGAACAACTGGTTCATTTCAAACAACTACCACATAGCTGACATGTTCACGCAAGATCCAAGTGTTCATTTCAGTTGTTAAACTGTGCACTAGCAGCACCTTGCTGCAGCCCTGCTGATGCAGTGTAAATGTCTTACCTGTTCCTGCAGGACCAGCAGGGGCTCCACCCATACTCATACCAAGAGCCTGGGCCAAAGTGATGTAGCACCTGAGCAAATGGAGGCACACAAATGTAGGGAGTTTAATTTCTTTCTTTGTAATGTTATATGTCTTTCATTCCCACAAAGTAGGTTTTCTGTTCTCCAAAGTTCAATGACCCTCAATCATCCCAGAAAGGTCAGGCACAAGTAAAGGTCACTGGACACGAAAGCAAACGAAGGACAGTAATGAGCTTTCTGCTATTTGTTCAAAATCTATTTCCACAAGGAGCATGTCCAACAAGAAGACTTCATCCTGGCCCCAGTGCCTCAGTATTTACAATGTATTTTATTTATTTTTCCTTTCAGAAAACAAACAACAAACCAGGGGTCTGTCTCAGAAAGCAGGCTATCTACGAATTCTGAGAATGTTGAACCTGAAATCTGGAAAACAGAGTTTCCATTTCATAAAGCGAGGTAACTTAACCCCCAGCAAGAGTGTCCAGTTAAGCCAGTTTCAGAAACCCAGGTAACTGAACAGGGAGCGCAGTCTCCTCCCCTTTATACAGCTGAAACTGGTTTAATTTCATTTTGGACACGTCTAAGTGATGACGTTGCATTTGTAACTGGAAAGTATACTGAAGACCCAAATAGAAAGTTTCTTGAAGTCAAATCATCCATCACCTGTATTTATGGTACCTCGTTGATTGTTTTAAGAGCGTCAGTGCTGTTTTTTTTTTTCTGCACAGTTAAATATATACACAATTTTGTATTACAAATACCACCCACAGCATGCCCATACTTCACACAAAATACCTTGGGTTATTTAATTTTATTAGCTATTCCTTATGAATGCTGAACTATTATAAAGTGAATGGAATGCAGAACTGTAAGAAAAGTGCCCTGGTTCTTAAGCAGTTTCCTTCTCCGGGTTTTGCTGTTAAACACACACACACAGAAAGAAAATGATCTCTGAACCCTCTAAACCGCAGGAAAAAATCCCAGTCTCTCCTATTTAATGAGCTGACTTTGAACAGCAACTGCACTGACAGAATGATGACATGATCAAAGCATTACTAGAGAATATGATAATGAATAGCACAGTATTATTAAAAAGAGGCAGAAAGCTACATTAAATTTTGGAAGAACTGGCTTGTAAAACTCAAGATTTTCAATGTCAACTGGTTACATGACAATCATTCATTTTTATCACGTAGTACAATCAACGATTTATTGCATGATATCTATTCTGCCTGGGAAAAATAATCTTCATGGTGTAAATCCAGTAGCTAAATGAAAAGACTGTTGGACCGTTCCAAGTACACCAGATCACAATGGCAGTTTTATAAATCGGTTACCATTCCAGACCTTGTTGACAGAGATTAAAAGCCAATAGCTCAACTGATTGGTGATTTTTTTTCTTAATGAGCATGAGAACTGCACGCATCTGGCATTCTCTCTGACCAACAAAAACAACTGATTATAAACAGTCATTGGAGTTTCTATCCAAATTTAGTTCACATCAGTTTCTATTTAGCTATGCAGGCCTGGGGACACCCACAAATCAAATGGCAACCAAAACCAGAAAGATGTGAAAGAGAACAGAAAATTACCATGTGAATGGATGGAAGCATAGCCAAAATGGCAAAGACTCAGCTAATGATCAGCTCCAGGGGGATCAAAGAAGATCTAAAGTTACCTGTGGATACTGTAACAGTTCCCACAAAGTACCATTGTACAAAAAAACTGTCATGTGTTAAAAAAAAGTCACAGTTTATTAAAACAACTTGAAACCCTCCACAAGAAAGTCTCTAAAACAATTTTAGTGATAGTTCAACTTATAACAAGACGAATCGCACTTCAGCCAAACCTTGAGGACATTTCCGTGGCTTCTACTAAGACTGTTGTGTGCAGTAGCTGGTACATCCTACAGCTGCATAAGTTGGTGTCAGGAAGACACGCCTCCCAGCTGCCAATCAAAGTGCACAGTTATTGCACTCATCACGGTGTTTACTATATGGAGTTGGCCAGACGATAAGATGAAGCTGTCTAACAGACATTGTCACTGTGAACATCATGACAGAGCCAGCAAAGAAAGTGACGAGGGTTTTGTCAGAAGATACGAGAAAAAGAAAGAAAAAGAGATAGGGCGTAAGCTCCCGTACACGAGTCAATATTGGACCACTGGTGTGAGCTGAGAGAAGCAGAGCGCTGCGAGTTGGATGGCGTCCTAACCTTGCTGCTATTGGATGAGTAAGTCTTATTTATTTATTTATTGCCTTCTACATCCCCATGCATTTGAGTTTGGTTGATATTAGGCTGTATTACTAAAGTTCTTTGTTTGGTCATAGTTTATTTCATAATAGAAGCCAGGAGATGAGGCTGCGCTTCTCAAACAGAGAGGGTGCTAAAGAGCACAATCTTAAGTGATGTTGCTTCAAAGAACACACTGACCGGCATAAAGAAAAATAGAGCAACATTTAAAAAGCAAGATTGTTCTTTTTTGGGTCTAGCAAATGGTAAATGGTTTGCACTTATATAGCGCTTTACACTGTAAGCATTCACCCATTCACAGACAACCGGGAGCAATCAGGGATTCAGTGTCTTGCCTAATGACACTTCAGTGTACCCAGGAGGGGGCTCAAACCACCAACCTTCAGGTTCATGGCCAAACCCTCTACCACTGAAGCCCTTTGGTCACTTCTTTAATATTTCTATTATTTTAAACACAACTGTAAATCTGCATAAATTCAAAATGTCATTTACCCCTTTTGTAAAGGTGATGGCTGTGCTGAGAATAGATTAATAGATTAATATTGTAGTGAGAACATTAAGGCTGCGTTTAGCTCCTTCAGCTGTAGGTCCAACATACCACTTCTTTGAAGAGCAGCTTTCAGCTCGTAATTCCCTTTCTGCCATTGTCCCTTCATATCTCTCTGTGGTGGGCTGGTACTGGTTCTCTGTACATTTATGCCACTGTTTAACCTTTATGGTACAAATTGTGAATTGGCTTTTGACAGCATTTTAATCTATTCTTTAGTTTCCTTTAAATTCATTTTATATAAATCTGTGATTATGTACACACATATATATATATATATATATATGTTGGTTGAGAATACTCTCTGAGAAATACATTTCAAACTGACCATTTTAGATCTCACTTTGTGAGAAACAACATCTTCTCGCTATGTGTGTATGCCTTCAGGAATTACATTTTACCTGTCAGTCAGTGGTGTGATGACAAGTCTTTCTGTGCAGCCCAAGAATTCATTCTGGTAGACAAAGCCAACATCTGTGATGTTAATGATCATCTTGTCCGAGTCCTCATTGAAGTAGAAACGGCACTGCTTCAGCCATTCAAAGTCACCGGGGCTTTTGATATGCAACCGGCACTGAGAGACAAAGGAGCAAAGACATGACAGAAGACGGGCAAGCGGGGCAAAGAGACAGGAATCAGGAATAAACCGATGATAAGGGGGAGAAAGGTGATAGTAAGTGAAGGATAAGGAATTGAAGATAACCACTCAGAAGGAGTGAGAAAAAACAGGAAAGAGATAACAGGAGAAGTAAAAGGGCAGTGTGCATGAAGAAGCATTAGGTGACAGGAATGTAAGACAAAATGGAATAAAAAGTGCACAACCATGGATTGAAAATGGAGAGAATTAAAAAGAAGAGGGGAGAAGGATTGTAAATAAGAGGCAAGATAAGAAGAAATAGTTGGGAACAAAAGATGACAGAAGTGTGTGTGTGTGTGTGTGTGTGTGAGAGATTCAAGGTTAAATAAGAATATTTCAAATTTGCAGGGAGAGAATTAAAACGGGATAAAAGAAGGGTAGAAGGAAAAATAAAATGTTGCAGAGTTCAATTTAAGAGGTCAGCAAAATTATTTTGAGATTTAAAAAAATGGAGAGGAAAAGGGCAAGAAAGAAAACAGGAGAAATAATTAATGAAGGAGTTCAGTACGAATAATGACATCAATAAAAATGAAGTCATTTTACCTTGAAGACAAGCAATTATTAAGTGAACCTTTGGATAAATAACAAAGGCAGCTCTTTCTTTAGTATATATATATATATGTGTGTGTACACACACACACACATATATAGAAATATATACATATATGTTTACTGGCTGCCACTTAACATTCTTTAAGGCTATTTGAGACATTCTACTCTTTCTTAAACAGTATTTGGTACTCTGATACCACAGTGCTAACGAGTCAGAATATAAAAAATAACTCTATAAAGTTATAACGATCTTCTTGAATATATCTTCTTATTATATATAAACTGTAAAATGCTTGCACTAATGTCTCGTTGCTTCATTCATTAAATGATCAATAACTCACTGACCAGATCGTCAAATATGTCCCTCTGATGGACGTGGATAGTGATGAGCGTCTCATACTTGGTCCTCTCCACAGCCTCGAGGTCTCTTGTGGTCATATCAATCAGTGTGTTGAGCAGGTCCAGAAAATGCTGATTGGTTTTAGACATGATGCGGCGATCATGCCGGGCATTGGTAAGGGCTTCCTCAGAGTCTCTTGTCCATATCATCTGGATACCAAGCAAGCCCACCTAAACTCAGAACAAGCATATTTATAAATTCCATCACTTACTAGTGTTTTTCTTCCACTCCAAGAACTTTAATGATGCTGTTCATGAAAACTAGTCTGGTAAATTTATAACGCTGGTATATTATGAAATACCTCAGAATAGCAAAACAATTAGTAATAGCTCATTTATTCCTAACATCTAAAATAACAGTCTTGCATTGCATAGTTGTATTAAGATTACTTGCTCGTCATACTGAATAGCAGCTGGATGTACAGAATGATAGAATGTATGAGCTGTGTGAGTCTAATGCTCAGTGAGTGAAGGTTGAGAGCCCAGTGTCACCTTAGTATAATTTAAAAAAAAAACACAAATAACATAACAGTGACTTGGCCATTTATGTTGGTTTTATATAAATAAATTTATATAAATTCAACATCACAGACAATTTGGATTTTTGAAATCTATAAGTTTGTTTTTGCAAAAGCTAACTTTACGAAACGGTGAAAGACCTAGCTGACTGGTTCAATATTGCTCAAACAGGAGGGGTGTCTTAACATGTCCTTTTTGGTAAATGTTCCTGCTGTGGCTTACTTGAGCAGGGAAGGACTTGAGAAAGTCAATGAGCTGGAAGTTGGGTTCCTGGATGGCAAAAGCAGCCTGTCGGATCACCATGTGCAAAGACCGCTGCGATTCTTTTAGAAGCGCATTCAGCCACACCTCTACATTTCCCTCCGCCGTCACATGATGCTCCAGATTCACTGTCTCTCCTTCTCGTGATGAAACAGCCAGAATACGGTCATATATCTGAGACGTGACATATTTATTAGGAAAATAGTGACCCACTCATTCATTTATTGTTTTCTTATTAATGCACTTACCTAAAAATATTATATGTACTGTATCAAAGTTAACAGTTTCCACAACTAAACAATAAGTGAATTAAATTTGACCTGCTGTACAATTATCATTATTATTATTATTATCATTACATAAAATTGGATATAATAATACATTTACATTTAATGCATGTTGTTCCATTTCAATTTATCTTCCAGATGTTCTGCAAAAATCTCTTTGCAGAAATATACCATAGTTCTGAAGAAGGCAGGTAACACAGACAAATCAATGAAAGCACCTCTATAAAGGAGGAAAAAAAAGGAAAAAAAAAACACCTTGTCATGGAATTGGACACACTTGATGTTGTCGAAGACATTGAGAAGGTGTGCCTGGATGGTGTGGGAGTCTGAGGCCTGGCCCAGGATCTCCAGCAGGGCAGGATCAGAGACAAAGAAAAAACGTGGAAAAAGCAGGCGCTTCTTCTCCAAATAGCTATTTGACCACATGACAAAGATAGTTAATTTTTCTTTTTGGATTAGTTGATTACCAGCTAGGTCGAGGTTTTTATGCTCTGTAGTGTGAATGGAATTTAAGCCCTCTGTGCTCACCCTGTAAGGGACTTCTGGCAGATCTCCAGCTGTTCAAGTAGATGAGGAAGCAGCTGTCCCATGGTCTCATCTCCCACACATGACTGCACCACATTGGGCATTTCATGAGTACGCATCATGATCTTCACCCAGGATTTATCGATGTTTGAGAAGCGCTTAGCCTCCTAAAGAGATTGAATCATTTCAATATAAATTCTAATAAACCACTTTTTCTTCTTTTCCTTCCAGCTGTTTCCTTCAGGGCCTCCATCTAACCCTGTCCTCTGCATCCTCGTCTCTCAGTACATCTCCTCTTTGGACTTCTTCTAGGGCTCCTGTCTGGCAGTTCAAACCTTATTATCAATATATTCACTATTCCTCCTCTGTACATGTCCAAACTATCTCAGTCTGGCCTCTCTGGCTTTCTCTCCAAAACATCTAACTTGCGGCGTCTCGCTGATGTACTTCTTCCTGAATATGTTGTTAAAACATGTGAAATTGTTTTATTATTTCAAATATTTAACATATTTAACATAATATCATAAAATAGTTTTTAACTATCCAATATTCTTTCATGTACAGTGCATTCTGAGTTGTTTTTTTTATCTTTCACGCTTATGACCAACTGCATACATTCTATTACACAGAATTAAACAGATTTGGAGAATCAAGTGTCAGTGATTCACTCACCTTGGGCAGCTGCTTGGCAATGTCTCCACCAACAAACACTGCCTCCAAGTAAATCCACAGATTCTGGACAGTCATCCAGTGTTCAATGATGTCAATGGTGTTGGAAAGATGCTGAACCCATTTCTGAATCTGGGCTTTGAACGGGGTGTTGTACCTAAGAAAGAAGTCAAACGTGCATGCATGCAGAATGGAACGGTTGTTCAGGTCCACAGTCTAGTTAGACCTTCCATGCCTGTTGCAGAAAAACACACTTAATTAGCAGAATCAACGCCAACAAACCTGTTGCTCATGAGGGACCCCAAAATCATCAGGCTATCCTCCATGCTGGCGATGATCTCTGATGTTCTGTCTCCTCTCAGCAGCAGCTCGCCGCGATTCTTGAAGTTGGCAAATGTAAAAGTCTTGTTGTCCCACTCGGCAATCACTTGCTTCAACTTCTGCTCAATGTCTCGTTCTTTGACAGCACTGATGCAGATATCCTGTTAAAAAAGCCCAAAATATTGTTAATGGGTGAAAAGCGTTACTCAAAAAGGAATGTAAAAAACAGAAAAGAAAAACACTAAAGTTAAATCCTTGAAGACATCTGCTTGACTCTTTATAGGTGAAAAACCCTTACCTTAGCCAGATTAATACTCACTGCACGTTGAAACTGTTGAGTTAACTGATATTTAACCTTGTGCATGACTTCAAACACATCTCAAAGTCACATTAAGTGGTATTGATAGTTTGATTTGCATATGAAGGCAGCCTGTTAATGGGAGCATTTATGTATTCAGTGTATGGTGCACTGCAAGAGTACCTTTTCATCTGAAGAATTTCAAAGTCAGTACATGTTTTCAGTGTCCCAATAGTTGCTTTTGGGGCACTGAAGAGTGAATATTGTGCTATGTGAACATCAAGTCAGCTTTTCAGCTATTTTACTGCTATTTTAACCAACATCTCAGACAGTGCAGCTACCAGGGATACCTCTGAATCTGCAGCAACGGAAGCGGTTACATCTTTAAAGAATTTGTATCCGCTGAGTGTTTAAAAAACAACTTGGAATGTCAAGAACATATTGAATTAAAACATCAAAGCGGGGTCAGATATCTACTTACTAATACTTACTAATACCCAAGTTTGTTCAAGGAATTCTAAACAGAAACTAAAAAAATGGAAACAGGTAAAAGTAAAAGCATTTCCTCATGAAGAAGTATATCTTCCACTGCAGACTGCACGTTTTATCTACTGCTGGGGGAGATGATGGGAAGATAGAGTGGGTTAATTAATATATGCAAAGCAACTATGATAATCAAGTCATTTCTTTTTTATAAATACAGTTCTAAGAACCTGGAGCAGCTTTGAGGTTAATCACATTATGATACAACTGATGATACAACAAAGTGCCTTTTCTAGGTAAAATAGCATTATTAAAACAGCGTTACTGTGGATAATGCCAGTGTGTCCATTAACTGAGTACATGTGTGGATGTACTTGAGTTTAGTAGGACAAAGTGATTTGTGGAAATGTAAAATGTACTGTGTTAAACCAATATATACAATCTATTGTTTTTAGCCTATGAATATGTACTTCTCTTATTGTTTCGTACCACGGACATGCAGCCTACTCTTCATATTTACCTCAATCTCTTCTTTATACTTGAGAAGTGGAGCCTCCATAATGTTTCGTAGCTTGAACGTATCAGATTCCACATCAAAGGTATGTGAAGTCACCTGGACACAAAATCAGTTGCATCATGACTAAAATGATCGTGAAAAGGTTCAATCGCAGGTGTGGGTGATTGCACCCCTCTGCAGTCACATGTCGGATCGCTCTCCATGTTTCACTGACCTCGGTAATTCTTTTCCAGTGGCGTGTCATCATAGCTTTGTTAGTCATGAGTTCCAACAAGGGGACACACTCACTGAATTCATCCACAGTTTTCTTTAGGTCCAGGAAGGCCTGCCACTCCTTTAGAGCACGAGGCAGTTTGCGGCATCTAGAAGAGTGGAATGGTCAGCAAACTCAGAGAAACAAATGTTTTCCACACCTCGACATGCAGCACGTTACTCCTGATTTATCCTCACTGCACTGGCTGCCTGTCCATTTTAGAGTCCATTTTAAAATCCTTTTATATCTTAGCAGCTGCATCTGCACTCTCTTTCCTGGTCACTCACATCAGCTGACCAGCTGCTTCTGGATGTACCGAGGACTCGGCGGAGGCTCAGGGGGGACAGTGTGTTTACTGTTGTAGCCCCCAAATTATAGAATGTGAGACAGTCTTTTTCCTTGACCTGTTTTTAAAGTGTTTTATAAATAAAGCTGGCATGGCATGGCCCCCTCCAAAAGATAATTTGAAGCTTTGCAGCATATACTCTAAATTAACTTATAATAAAGACAGTTTAAGTAATGTTGAACATGCGTGTCACATGGAGACATTAGAGAAGAGAAGCTTTTTCACTGACTTGCTCTATTTTAATTAACATTCAGCTACCAAAGTGAACCGCAATAGGCCAGCATATACCACTACAAGCATTAGTGTAGGTTCCAGTACAACAATTTATGATGTTTTGTTTTTATCAGGTTCAGGGTAAAACTCAGGTCAGTACACCTGTGGTTAAATCAGTTCCAATACCGGGCTATTACTTAAGTCACGTGAATTAGGTTTTAATAAAAAAAATTAAACTTTCTAACCTCGTCTGAAAATCAAGCAGCTCATTATTGATCTTCTCAATGTGGATGTCAGCCCAGAGGATATCATAGTAACCGTTGACTGTTTCAATGACATTGTTGTAAAGGCCATACAACTTCTGCAGCAGAGTCAGCTGCTTTCGAATCTCCAACAGCTGAGGATGCTGGGTAACCGGCAGTCCAAACAGCTCTTCCCCACCAGTGTAAGTGATGTACTTCCTGAACAGATTATCAAATCGATTCTGAGGAGAACAGAAACAGAAACGACATTCATTCAGCTCAACACAATGAAAAAGATTTCAATTACCGTACATTTACTATTTATGACATTCAGTCATTTTTGATTTGAGGATGAAAAAATGCCCAGCTCTCCAAGGATGCATTTCATACACAGTAGAATAGCAAGCATAGCTGTCATTTGTAATGAATAAAGAGCATATCAGCAAACCCAAATCCTCTTTGAAGATAATTATCAACAACTGCCTTTGTCAGGAAACAGAGCTGTTTCTGAAACCACTTCACCAACACACTGACTGATCAGGTGAATACTTTACTATTATGTTGGGTTGATATCGCAAGTAACAAACCTGGAACATGATCAGTCTGTCACTGGCGTCTTGAGGAGGAAGCCCCACTGCCATTGGCCCATCCTGAAGAAAAGGGGAGGGGGGGAGTGAGCTTTGTCACCCATTATCAAACTAAGCTTTAGTCAGGGCACACTATTTATGTTCTGTACATCAGAAGCTTAGATGGAAGCAAGGACAAACCAAATGAATTTTGATATTTTAGTCAAATGATTATAACCTTCTCATAATCCTGGTAAAAGTGGTGGCAGTCCTCCTGAAAAGTCTCAACATTGTTAACCAGTTCCTCTCTGAATTTCGGCTGCAGTGCAACCAACTCATTCTGTACTTCTGTAGAGCGAGACAGGAGCTTTTCCCAAGTGTAACGCAGAGCATCCACTTTATCTATTTCTTCTTTGGCCACTGGAAGTTCATATTTATGAAGCATAGCGTAGGACTCCTGAGGGAATAAAAATGAAAGATGACAAGCCTCCCCCCCAATGTGTCCATGAACATTGGGTCATACAACAATTTTAGAAATGCATCAACAGAAATAAAATTTGAGTTTTATTCTAAATTTCAGCTGCAATGCTTTGAGATCTAGATCCAGAATTTAATACAAACACCATTTCCAGATTGTTGGGATGTGTTTAAAAAAAAAAAAAAAATCATTGTTTAAATGATCTTTTAAAAGACCAAACTAGAAAATAAATCATCCAGTGCCGTATCTCTACTTCATGCTATTATGAAAATATAAACAAACGTAGAGATTAATGCCAGCAATGTGCAAAAGAAAAAGGTTGGTGCAGAGGCATGTCCATCATTCTGCTACATAACCATTTCTGAGATCTGAGATCTGGACTGCAGGCAGGCGAATCAAGCACTCACAAATACACACACACACACGCACACACACCGTCTATGATAAGATATTTGACAAAGTCTGAGAAAGAGTTTGACATTTCCCTGCTGAAATAATCACAGATCTCTCAGGAAAAGATGTTACCTTTGCCATTATATCTCTTGAAATGTACTTCTCTGCATCAATGGCACCTTCACAAACGCAGTTTACCTCTGACATGCAGACTAGTGCAATTCACCTGACATGACCTGTTAACCACAGAGAACCCGACAACCCCGAACAGAGTTTCTGTAGCAATATTACTATCACTATGAAAGAAGATACCTTATTACAATGTTGCTTTTGTTATTTTCGTATGGAGCCAGAACAATGAGACGTGATATGCAGCAAAGTGTGCAGGTGCACTGAGCGGCATGGACCATGTAAGCTTGGAAGATGGAGACTTGGATTTTGTCGGGTTTGGCAGATGACAGGCATGTCACTGACAAATGTAAATGGTGTTACAGGCAACAAGACTCTTTCTGAGACACTTTCAAGACATTTCTCTATGTTATAACTGCTGTTATCTAGACTGCTATTCATGAAACTGAAAATGATATTTCATTGGATTCACAAAGTCTGAGCTACAGGAAAAGTTGCTGTGGATTGCAAACACATCAGAGGCAGACATACTTATGATGTTGCTGATGAAGATAATGAACAAATCCAGTAATTTAATTTATGCTTTAACCAATTTAATGGCCACTGTTCCTGACATTCAATCCAAATTTGATTGAATCCCTTTCACACTGAATCTGTAACTGAATAAGTTGCAATGGATTCTTGCCTTTAAGACAAAACTGTGTAGTTTTAAGCTTAATGCCATGGGACCAGTATTGCCTTTAGAAAGAGCATTCTCATAACTATTATTATTACAAGTTATGAATTTCTCGGGTTATATGTGAACAGGACTTCTGAAGTGCAGGACCACATGCAGGTATTCATTTTGAGGAGAAAGGACAATTAGCAATTTTATGGGATGCAGTTGAAATGAATATAACAGTTAAAGTAATCCCTGCTTTTTTTTTATTTATCTTTTTCCTGTTTTAGGGGTCTAGACTTCCAGGTGCCAGCCACCTGAATGTGTTACAGCTGCATCTTCAAACACATCGTCAAACCAGTTCCAGGAGGTTTGAGTGATGCAGAAAAATGGTGAGCAAAGCAGTGTAAAAGCAGAGCTGTGATGCTACTTTAAGATGATGGTGATAAAGGCTACAAAGTCATCAAACAAATGCAAGAAAGAAAGAAAGGAAAAAGGGAGAAAGAGGTCATCACTTTACTTTACTCAGTCGAAAGACCTGGAAAAGGTTTGGAGAGTTAAACACACCTGCCACTACACCTTAAAGTCAGCCGCAGCTGTTGCTGAAGAATGTTGCAGTGTAATGGTCCACATCTACGGTGCAGACGTCTTGCCAGTGGCAGACCTAGGATTTAGGAAGTCTAACATTTCTCACAGAAGGGCCAACAACTTTTCCATCATCCTTCCATGAAATCAGATGGCGTTTGACTCTGTTGCCTCTGTTGTACTATGTCATTAACTTATGGTAAAGAACTCACAGCTGGATCCAAAAAGGAAAAACATCTGGCGCTCATGTGATTTCTTATGACTTTCTTTTGCTTGGAATAACTAAACCATTCTTACTTGCATACCCTTTACGAAAGGATTCTTTTTTTCCAATTACCTTTTTTTTTGCTTGGATTATTATTGGCTTAAATTATAGATTTGTTTAAATTTTCTAAGCACATTGGGATTGATTAGTCATAGCACTTTAAATTATTTACTTTGTACTTGGTTATGTTAAATGAATTAATAAATGGCAGCTCATGAAATGTATAAACTCCTCAAAAAACACAAATTAAATGTTCTTAAACACCACTGTCACTTTGTACACATTATATTGCTGAAACATTCAGACAATGTTGACTTTCTTTCCTGTGCACAGAAACTTCAGAAACACAAAGTATTCCATGGTAATAAAAGACTTATCACTGTGGTTCACCTCTAATGGTCCAACTTGAAAATCAATAGATATCTGGTGCTCTCTGATCTCCTTGACTGCGGCCATGGCAATGCGAATGTCATCCAGGTCTTTGATCTGCCGGTTCAGTTTCTTTCCCTCGTCATCAACAAAGGCAAAGATCTGCTCCATCTCTGAACAATATTTCTTGTTACAGCACAGTCCATATTCTACCATCCAATTCTTAGTTTCAGCAGTCAGGGACATCTTTAGGCATGCTGATAAAAAAAAAAAAAAAATATCCACGGTAAATTAGTTTTGCACAAATTAGTTTCTGCATAGTCAATCTTGTCGCTGTCAACTTTACAACTTAATCTAACCTGTGAATAAAGCCAGGGCGCCTACAGTAATGTACTCTGGTTCAGAGTTTATTTCCACCTCCAGATCTCGGTAGAAAAGAATCTGGCTCTCAAACTCTGATAGCAAATGATTCCCCTGGATGAATCTGTTAAAATGAAATAAAAAAAAAAAAAGACAAAGAAATCTTTCTTGTGACTGTTTTTAAGGGCGAACCTGAAACAGTATTTTACATACCTGCGCATTGTGTCTTCACGGTCATTTCTCCAGATGTGATGGTAGCAGCTAAAATGATCTAGAGCAGTTAACACCTCCTGTACATTAATGTAAAAACAAGGACATGTAGTGGAAAGTGAGTAAAGCTCAAATTCACTGTAATATCTTTTGTTTCCATGCACACAAATGCACTGGGAACACTGCATACACACTAAGAAATAGAGGGACAAGAATGGACCGGGGGAGAGGGGGGGGTACTTTGGTATATTTTTGGTAGGTGATGGCTTTTATATGTTTTTATTATTATTATTATTTTCTTTTATACAATATATATACATTGGTTTTTTTTATGTAAAGCACTTTGTGTTGCTTTGGGGCATGAAAAGCGCTTTTTAAATAAAGTTTGATTTGATTTGATTTGCTTTGAAAATAAGTGAAATATTATGTGGTGACTGTATAATAGTTGGTTAGGTCTTCTTAAAGTCATCACAGT
>JBAMYA010000021.1:3933062-3953224 GCA_037176975.1 Arrhamphus sclerolepis | reverse complement strand
TCAACAGACTTATTAAGAGCCTGTAACCGCTGGCCCTCCTGGAGGATTACACAACTGGATAAAGATGGAAAGATTTTTGTAATGGCCTAATCAAGGTTAAATTGAGCACCTGATGCATGTGTAATTTCTGAGTCGAAGTTACTAAAATTTGCACATTTAACAGTGCAGCTACTGATTATCTCTGTAATTGTGTGTCAAGAGTAGTAAATTAGGGCCTGCTTCAGGCGTCAGTGTTACATCTGTAATTCAGATATATTTATGATGATAAAATAATGTTAAAATACAGATTACATATTTGATTTGCGAGAAGGATTCAAATGGATTCTATGGTTGATTGTTAAGTGTCATGTTATGTATTGTATTTTTGGTGTATTTTAAGTTAAGCTGTTTAAAAAGCTTTTATGTTATGTTTAATTTTATGGATTGTCTAAACCCTATTCACAGATTTGGCTCTGCATCTTCGGCTTGCCCTCTTTTCTTGGATGCATTTTCTCAGAATTCTCACCTTTCTTCCTTGAAGCTGCATGTTTCTCTCCTGTACTGTAATGTTTGTTTCATGCATGTTACCTAAAAGATTGTGTTAATTCGTTTAGGCTTTTTTAATTTGCCTTTGTGGAAAAATAGCCTCCATTCGCTGCTACATCCTTCTTGAAAAAATAATGCACTGCAGACATCCATTTCCATGTCGAACCAGGTCAAGTACTGTATTACTGGCACAACAATGTGTGAGTCACTCCCAGGGGACCCGAAGAAAAATAGATACAGATATCATCATAGATTAATGTAATTCCATCGTTCTCCTGTTGCTCCTGTGTAAGAACTGTTTCAGAGTGTAATTAAAACCAATAACCTCACAATGTTGCCTCCTGCTTTCTCATTATTTGTACATAAGCCGATTATGATTTGAGTGAAGGTGCAGATTTTCTTCTCAGTTAGAGTAGTCACAACTGTTATATTATTCCAACAGGGATTTGGAGTGACATATATCATCGGTTTCTTGGCTCAGCATTCATTTTTCAGCAAATTCTCATTTTTAGAATTACTACAGCGGCCATAAACTTCATTTAGACATCTCAGTTGCCCATAAGCATTTTTCTCTCTTAAGTCAAATATATGTTGTAAAGGTTGGAGTGTATTTGTCAAGGGAATGCTATTTCAAGGCTTGTCCGTGAGCTTCCTGTCATAAATGAGAAGAAGGTGAGATGAGATAAATGTACAGGGCAGTGCTCTGACCAGTGATGGATCACATTTCCCTCTGGCATAAACACTGAACACTGATGCAGCTCTCCACCAACTGCTTACATGCATGAAAACACAGCAGGGGCTTAAGAAGGCAGAGGAAGCAACAAACAACATCAGCAGTGCTCGAGAGGAAGAAGCATCACAGAAACTAGGGCATTCACAAATATTGTTTTAACTGGATATTCAACAGCAGAATAGAGCAAAGTGTCAAGGCAGTTTACATACACTATAAATGGAGACACAACCTTTTTTTTTTTTTTTTTTCTTTAACTCACTTGACGTTAAATCAGTATAAACCTTGCCTGGTTTGAGTTGGTTAAGATTACTAAAATTATTTCTATTTACTAAATGCAAGAATAATGAGAGAATTCTTTAGAAGTTTACATCAACTCAAGAGTAGTATGCCTAAAAAAAAATTGGATGAAGCCCAGATGATGTCATGGCTTTAAAAGATTCTCATAGGTTAACTGGCAACACGTGAATTAATTGCAGACACACTTGTTAATTTAAGTGAAATTATTGCACGCTGAGAGGACCATTGTGAATCAATTGACTTCTGACAGAACACTTGTACAGTTTGATGGCGACAAGCAGGAATAATTTCCATCTTCATAGCCTCAATATTAAGATACACACAGTTGCAGGTTGGCATCACGTCATGTGGACATTACCCCATACAATATATAATTTTCCCTTCTGGGTTGTATTTTTGAATTTGAATTGCATTGAACTGAATAATTGGCAGTTCTTGCATGAGACTTTAATGGTTACCAAGGTCATTGCAATGATTCAGTGTCATTTTTTACTCGCAGTGTAGTGTAAATTCTTTATTTCTTGTTGAGAAATCACAGTGGTAGACTCAATCTAGGTTGAAGTCTTTTATTACAAAAGTGGATAAATCACAAAATTACACATGTCAACAAAGGGGCCAGCAAACAGAGTCAATTCATAACTGTGAACAGACGTTATTCTCCAACTTGGTTCAGAATAAGAAGCTTTTCATCGTTAGATTCAACACGAGCTGATGGTCTTTGGTCATGTGTTTTACACAACAAGGTACATGTTTAAACAGAGAGTTTTATTCCTTTCTTTCAAACAAAGTTGAAGAGTCTCAGGTTTTCTCATAGTACATGTTAGATGCCTCTGAGCCCAGAGACATCAGTGCGAGCTCTGGACAAAGTTAACATAAAACTTCTAAAGCTGTTGAAGGACAGTTCTAGGCACAGAGCTTTCTGAGGAATCCAAGATCACTGCTTAAGCGTGAACCTTTGCCATTTTTAAATAAATGTTAGGCTTAAGATATTCCATTTTAATAAAGCTTTTAAGTCTGTAGTCTCGTGGACCACCTCCTAGTTATTCTGTAGGCCTAGGCTGCTGGGTGGACTGTTATTGTGTACTGAGTATCATCACCCTCGCTCATCTCAGTTTCAGATTGTTATGGATCATTTAAATCAAATTATTATTGTATATCTTCTATAGTCCTTCTCCCTTCTCCCCCTGGAGGTCCCACCATGGTGATGTTGGGTCTTACGATGCTGGATAGCACAGTTAACACTGACACTTCACAACTAGAAGGTTCAGTTGGATTTCAGGTCAGCTGGTCTCACTGTGTGGAGTTTGTATGTTCTCCCTGTGTCTGCATGGGTTTTCCCCGGGTACTCCAGTTTTCTCCTACTCCAAAGGCATGTTGTTAGGACTAATTGGTTGTTCAAAATTCTGCCAAGGCATCATTTTCATTGCCTATAAGACTATATGTCATGTAATTTATAGGAACAATTATAGTAACCTGCTCCATTACATAGGTGGTCCTAGTTAATGTGTGTATGCGTATGTGTGTGTGCTTGGCAGTTAGCAAAAGCTGGTTGTGTTGTAAAGATTGTAGATTGTTCAGTTACATCTGAAATTCTTTCCAATCTTTCATCTAGGATTGTTTTTAAAGATGTCAGTTTCTCAAAGATGTGATTTTCTCGCATATTTGTTGAAAAGGTGGAGCTGTACATTAATTTATAAATTTTTGCACAGGGAGCATTTAAAAAATGGTGTGTGGCTTAAATATACCAGACAGTTTAATCGGGAACTGTTGGAACAATTAATGAATTAATCAAGGCAAATAAAGACAGTTATCTATTCTGTTCTATTAACTTTTCCTATACACATTTTTTTTTTTTTTACAAAGCATTAAATCAGTTAATGGATGGATACGATAATCAACAATCATAACAAAAATCAGCATTAATTATATGTAACGGGGTGCTTTTAAGGTTTTATATTGGTTCTTAAAGTTCTTAAAGAATGCTTCCTCCAGAACTCACTGAGTCACAGAGAGATCGCTTTTCACTGCACCGTATTAAGTAAATTCTTATCAGGTTGGTGCACCCTTGTAGTTAACATGGTTACACAGCTGGAAAAAGGCTGCCCCTGCTCAATATAGAAAAGTCATAATGTAATTATACAGCGCACAGAGAGGAAAAGCACACCCGCCTGATGTAAACAGATCTGACTCATGAACGTGTCCCCCAGCAGTAATCACATCAGTGATTTGATTTCTATTGCACCTTTGGCTGAACCTCCACACTCCAGACAGTATATAAATGTGCATTTCTAATTCATCCAAGAATTGTATGTCACAGGTTTTTGATATATAACACAGTGTTCTCTCACCATTATTTTAAAAATAACAAGTGCTTATCCTCAGGGTGGCAGCTCCTTAATTGCACCTTACATTTAGCTCCAGCAACTAAACCCAACTCATTAGCACTTAATTAGTTTTCAAGGGCAGGGTTGATTTTGAGATAATATGTAAAGAGTGTAATTCCAAAATATGATAGAGGGAATGTTATTTTATGGGTGGCTTGGTTTGTAGTGAAAACAGTAAAGAATAATGCTGGATAAGTGGAAATTAAAAGATATGACTCTGTCTCTTCTGCATAACCGCCATGTTTGAAGTATTGCTCCAGTGAGGCCAAGACAATAGTTTTTCTAATGGGTTTTCTATTGCATTTTAACATAAAACCCAGATGACATTCGCTTTGCAACTTGCAAAGTGCTGTACATTGTCTCCATGGTGCTGTATCCTTGAATTTAAGAAAAGCCCTTGGAGTATTTTATAGATAATATCCATGGGGGAAATCATGAGAATATTTTAATGAGGTTTGAGTCATATGCAGATATATCTGGAGGCAAACTGAAATAAGAGGCAAGGAAAATTACAACATTAACAGTGTGGCAGAGGGAAGGCACATGTGTTCCAATCCTCTGATCCCCAGAAGATGTGAAATCTTCTTTCTTTGTTTTGTCACTTTCCAGAGCCGTTAATAAAATAAGGTAATAGTTTGCATGTTTGAAAGGCTGAGTGCTGGAAGTGGAAAGGATTTAAAAAGGTAGATCAAGGATTCTAGCTTTTTAAAATGTGTCTTATGATGATGTGTACTTTTTCTGACTTCTACCCGCAGAGCTTAAACCGATTTTCATCTCGTTTCATATCTCTGCCTATTTTCAGCTTATCTTGGCAAAACACCTTCTGGATGGCATCTCATACCACAAGTTCTGTCTTTCTGCCAAGCCTGCCTTATTCTTGTAATAAGCACATTTAAAATAAAGAACATCTCGACTCAGAGTGATGCAGAAAAAGTAGTCCATGCATTTGTTATTTAAAGATTGGCCCACTGAAATTCCTTATTAATAAGATATCCCAAAATGATTCTGAACAGCCTCCAGCCGAACCAAAATTACTGAGGATTAACAGGAGAGATAATATTTTTCCAGATTTAGCTTATCTTCATTGGATTTCGTGTGAAATACAGGATAGAATTAAAAATTCTTCTCCTCACTTCTTAAAAGGACCAAGCTCCATTGCCTGCTCAGGTGGTCAAGGCTCTCTGAGCCTGGTTCTGCTGGAGAATACATCCTGTTAACAAGAACGTGTCCCTCTCCACTGCTGCTTTCTGCCTGCTCAGGATGGAGTTTTGTACTATGTGAAGATGTGGTGTAATCTTTTGAACTCCTTGGCAAAACAGAAATTCTTTTCTTTAGACTTTACATGATATGCATTTCAGATGGACTGAGGTGAAATAACCTGGATTACAAATTGACTGTGTTGAATTTATTTACTTTCTAAAAGTGCCATGAAATGACTAATTATGAAATTGTCAAAGAAATTGAATTGAACAGAACCAGGTGCTTATTGTGTTCTGATTCTGGGGCTGCAGATGGGTATTATTGCTGAGCCTGAATAGATCTTTGAGTGTGTATCACATGCGGTGATGGGAGGAGACTGAAGTAAAAGAAACTCTTTTAAACATCACATGATGTCATCTAGCAGATTCTTGGTTGACACGAAAGGTTCCTGATGAGTATTGTTGATGCTCTGTTCTCAGTTTATATTGATTAACATTGCTTAGAATGCATTGTGATCAAATCTGTCCATCCATCCTTGTTTCAGATACTGGTTTGGTAGCCAGGAGTGCTGGAGGTGAAGCAAGGACAGCCAGAGCTCTGTAGGAAACTTTCATACTCACTCACTGCTCTTTCGTAGTTGCTGGCAGAATCCAATTTATCCATGTTCAGTTAGATGAAGATAAAGATGGAGAGGGATAATTCTATTCTGATCTAGGTCAAAAGCTTCACTTGGTGACACATTTTCAGACCTAAACCTGTTAAGGTTGTGCCAGCTCAGGATTTCTGAATTGGTAGTGACTAGGGGTGGGCAGATCAATACTGATGGGCTTGACGCCAACATTAGTATCAGTAATGGGTCGATACTGCTGTAACAAGATCGATATCTTTGTTGCAGTTTCTCTTCTATACATTTGTCAAATTACCTTTTCAACAAACTCTACAATATTCTGATGCTGATAAACAGAAGTGAAAGTCAGATTTAGTAATCACCTGCATCATTTAATGTTGTTTTTCAATAATTGGTAATCAGAGATGCAATTTTAGCAGACTGATTAAACTATGCAGCCAGTTGAGATAATTCTAAGTTGTTTTACTGCAATCCAAAAATATATGCATAGTTATATAAATATATATACCTCAAACTTGAAATATTAATAAGGCTTAATATAATAACCATTTTGTGTTAAAGATCCCATAAACTGCATTAACTAGCTGATTAAATTAGTTTTCTGGAGTCTATACAGAGGGTTTAATATTGTTTTTAACTGAAAATCTCCTATGTGCATTTTTACCCACGCATGAAATCGCTGTGATTCTCTGTCGTTGATTAAGCTGGCTACACTCCTATTGGTTGTTGTTGTGATGAATGAGCACAGTGATTGGTTGGTTTACTGTGAAGCTACACCCGCAGAAGTTATCAGGGTTTAACCTGGCACAGAGCATACATGTACACTCCCCTCCAAAAGTATTGGAACAGTGAGGCCAATTACTTTACTTCTATTTGCAGGTATTTACATCTACATCTAATGCACAACTTGGAAGATATGAATATTTGTAACAGAAAACCACATTTTTAGGTGAGTATTGAAGTATTGAAACAGAGACTTAAAACCGATTACAGTGAATAAGATTTATTATTTAGTCACAAAACCTTTGCTTGCAATAAATGCATCAAGCAAAGGATTTGTGACTAAATAATATATCTTATTGCATGCATCAGATGCAGATGTAAATACCTGCAAATAAAAGCTGTGATGTTGATCTTTTGTCTCATTTTCATGTTTTAATGTCAAACCCAAATGTTTTGAGTCTGCAGACATAAAGTAATTGACCTCACTGTTCCAATACTTTTGGAGGGGAGTGTATTTATGATTGTATGATTGACTGTATGAGAGCTACACAGATCAAATCAAGTCAGTTCAAAGCTGTTGAATGAAGATAGTTCGGAGAAACCACTGGACTAACCATTGCTCGGACAGATATCAGTCACAGAGAAAATCCAGCCTTCTAGAGATCCAGCATTCAATAATCCAAACTTGGCTGGAGCCAACAAGACCATGGCATCAGCTATAGTGCAGATGAGGACACCAGGAGCCATGAGGGTGCCCGGACAGGTTACAATCAGGTGCCCAAAGGATCAAACACACGCTGCCTTACAGAAAAGAGGTGCAATAATTCAAAGTCAGTCCACCAAACTGCTGAAAAAGGGCTTCAACTTCACCAGCATCTGCTGCATCTTCTGCAGGGATGGAAGTGATTTCAAGGTGGAACTGGAGCCATGGTCTGGAAGGTGAGAGCGAATCCCAGGAAGGGGGACAGCATTTTACTTTCACCATAACTGGACTTAATTAGATCTTCTTCTTCTTCTTTTTTAATATTGCTTTGTTCGTTGGCATATTGTCTGACATGTTGGTGTTCATCTGCTGGAGCTTAGAAGTCGGAGTTGTGATGCCAAGATCTGCTCCTTTTAGTGTCAGATGCTGAAGGAAGCCTTCTAGAAATGTTCCAAGTTGGAGAAACAGCCTGAAGTGAAGAAAAAAATATATTTTTGTCCTTAAGACAAACTGATTTTCCTTCTTCCTATCCTACAAGTTAACTCTGAGGGTCGGACCTCCAGAGTTCATCAGAAATTGGGCTGGTCTTTGTTAATGTTGGAGGAGGATCCAAACGAATCAGTGTAAAATGAAACACTTCACTTTTCAGATTGGATATGTGTCAGGTGAATATTTAAGTTGTGAAATTTACATATAGGTGACAACAGGATTTCAGATTCAGTGCAAGTCTGTTTGACATGCTAAACAATCCTTATTAACCATGCCGAAGTAAAACCAGATTCAAACGGACCTTTAACCGTCGTAGGAACACCAATAGTCCCATTTAGGCTACATCCAGATAGGCTAAACACCGAATTACCTTAATTATTGTATTATTTCACCTATGCACAAAGAGCCTTGAATATAACAGTAAGCATCACTGAAATGATTGTAAAGGACCTACACCTCTCTCTGTGGTTTAACAGAATTTTAAGCCTACCCCTATAGTGACTTGAAACAACCTTTAAGCAAATAATATGTTCTCTCCAAAGTATTTATCGCTTGGAATTATGTATGCAGAATTATATTCACTGTGCTTAAATCTAACAATAATAACAGTAGTTCAACTAAAAAGCTGCTCCCTGCTGTTAAATAACAGAAAACTGGCATTGCTAAGCTTTCAAATGACATTTTTTTTTTAATTTTGTTTTTATTTTTGCTAAAACTCATCCAGCTGTTGTCCATCTGTGATGTGGAGCCCGTAGGAGGATGAACTACTATTAGCGTTTCTATTTGTGTAACATTTGCCCGAATGTTTCAGCGCTCTGCGACCACCGTGCGTCAACAGCGGCGCTGCAGTGCGCGCACGCCTCACGGAGCAGCTGCGCGCTCCCGGATCCGTAAGTGAGAGTGCGCGTCTGTGAGCTGGTGGGAGCGGAGAGGAGCGGTGACTGAGGCAGAGGAGGCAAGTGCGAGAGGCTCGGCGCTCGATCGGGACTCTGGGTAAATAACCACCGCGCAGCCTCGCTGCGGAGACAGAGGAGTGAGATTCGTGCGTTGCATCGCCGAGGTAAGACGAGCTGGCTTCTATCATTTAGAGCAAACACGTGCGGTGACGCTTACACCGCACTGTCAGGAGTTTGTGGGAAGAGATGCAGCCCAACCACACAGAGCATGGATGCTGTAGGATGGCTGCCAGGGAAGAATGACAGTATTTTTTGTTTAGCTCTTTCTCAGCTTTGCAAATTCACAAGGTTGATCCGAGAGCAGAATCTTTCCGGTAGGAATGGATGATCCACCGAAGTGTTACTGGTACATCTGGACAATTTCAAGAGCAGGTGGACTATAATCCGGACTGTCAAAGTATGGTCATATGTTGCCAAAAAGATGCTCACAAAGTCTGACTGGCACTTACTATGTTCCAGTCTTATGTTGCCTTTCTTTGATCATGTTGGCATAAAAAGCTGCACTACATTTATAGTAGATACTTCAGATTTGATTTATATATATTTTTGTCCTTTGTTGATGAAATTGCTCTCTAAATACATGAAATCCCTCACATCCTAAGCTGATTAACTCCCTACATGTTTAATTCCTGTCATGTTCATATCACAACTCTGACTTGTTTTGCTTGAACAGTCGATTTGTTTAGTTTAATTTCCCGTTGGCTCCTCCTCTGACCCAACTTAGCAATGACAGTCCTCTGAGATTTCAGCAGTTACATCTCACAACATTTATGTCACCAAACAACTGCTGTACTGGAGAAAGCCCACATTCTCACCCAATCCTCTGCTGTCTCCCCCCTCCGCCCCCTCCTCCTCCTCCTCCTCCCACTGTCTGACACTCACCATCATGCAACAACACCCCGCTTTCCCTGCTCATCCCCAGACACTCTCAACTCATACACAAACCCAAACACACATGCCTTGAGTGCACACTTTCGCTCTCTCCTCAGTTGGCCAAATTAATACAATGCTAATGACCTCTGCTTTATTGTCTGAAGCGCTGCTGTTCTCTGAAAAGGCTGACACACTTTCTAGTAATGTTTATTCACTCCAACCAGACTACAGTTAATCTGTTTAAGAAGATAACAATATCCCTCTATCCGTGCTGGATGACTTGTTTGCATTAATTTAGAGAGAGGCGGCAAAATGATATGGCATACTGAGTATTGGTTTGGTTTCTGGTAAGTTCTTGCCCAGGATGTAGCTTTATCTTATAGAGGCATCACTCTGCAGCCCTAGGAGATATGCTAACAGGAAATTTCAGGCTCATTTGACAAATGTGGACAAAATCGGGACAAGAAAGTGACCTACATTGTGCTGCCATCTTTACTTTTACCATCAGCGGGAACGGTACCAGGGGGGGAGATTTGCATAACTAAGGGATTATGACACACGTTGGGCAGAGTTATTGAGAGAGCACCCGTCTAAGTCACACTGCTGACCCAAAACCGGTGGCGGGTGTGCAGCTCTTGTCCGGGGGCTGTGGGAAAAGCTTGGGTGTTGGAGGGAAAATGCCACCAATTTCAGTCTGTGGGCCGAAGAAGCACGCAGACTATTCTGTGAGAAGTGGTCAGCGCTCCTTCTGTGAGCAGATGTCTGTGGCATGGTGAAAACCGCCAACCGCGCCATGAAACAAAGTGCCTCGCAGACAGAAGGTTGTTCTGTGTCACTTGCGTTAATGACGATGACATAATCTTGTCTGTACTGGTCTGAACCTGGGAGTCTTTCGTTTGATGAAATCAACAACGCGCTGTGAGCTCTTCAGAGATGGATGTAATGAAATAAAACCATTAAACTCCAATTGATATCAGGAGGGAATAATTTAATGTCTGGAAAGAATATAAAATGAGGAAACACACATTTTAGTGTCCTCTGTTGACTGGCACATTACATTTTGAGTGTTGCTTCATCTGACATGCAGCATTATGACCATTACACCTTGTTTCCACTTGCTTCTGTGAACTCCTGTGATACCTCCATTATTCCATTCATTTCAGTTGAAACCTCTGCAATTTCTGACTTAGAGGTGAAACTTCCTCTTTAGGGTTTTTCAAAACATGTTGTCCTTGTTTGCATTTAAAAATTTCAACTTGTGCAGTGATTTCAGAGTGAATGAATAGGCAGTGTTTCTATGCAGCGCTTGCTAACATAGTTCCAATAAGAAACAGATTTTAGAAAAGGCAAACTTCTTTCAGTTGCTTGATTGTAAAGTGAAACTGTACCAGCTGCGAGTGTAGGTCGCTTGTTAGAAACCAGGAAAAGTTTCTTTCCCGTATCAGGAAAGAGATGGCATTAGCGTTAGCAGTGAGCCATCCACGAAGAACTGCACTTCTTTGGGTTGAACACCAGGGACATATCACATGTACTGATTGGAGTGGAAACAAGGTGGTCTTGTTAAGTCTGTTCTTTCAGCTTAATGCTGAAATTAGGAAAACGGAAGCACTTTCTCAATTATAAGCGCACCAAGTTTGTACTTGGAAGTTTATAATTGGCAGTCCTTGCTTCAGCAAAGGCCAACGACAAAGAGACAAAGACAAACACAAAGAGAATTCAGACTGGAGCGGAAGTCATTAAAAAAACAAAACAAAAACAACAATAAACAAAGCATCAGTTAATAGTCTTAATTTTTGCAATATTGTACCCAGAATGTCCCCCATAGAGGTGGAGTTTGAGTCACTTTTATGACACGTTCAGGATCTCTGCCATCATAACATACTTGAGTCTCTTAGTGGCCTGTACGTGTGACATCGTGCCTTATTGCTTTATGCAGCTGCTGTGAAAGAAGACTGGGATGGGAGTGCAAAGTTACTGTGGCTTTCCTTTGGCAAGAATAGGGACAGGAGACTGCAAGAGACTCATTTAAATGAAATTGAAACTGGCATTTTTAACATAAAACTGCAATAGTGTCCAAATGGAAACTTTTTGCTTATGATGTATTTATTTATTTATTCTTAAAGTGTTTGATGCTGTTCTTTTTCATGTTTTTTACTGATTTTGTTAAGGTGACTGGGTTTATTTTTTATTAAAAAAAAACCTTCAATTGGCAGTGACTTCAAACACCCAAATAAATTAAAACCGTCAAGCACAGAAAAGGTTATGTTTTTCATTATATATCCTATTCAAGTACATAAAAGCATTTTGAAAATCCTTTTAACTATAAGCTGTTCAAAATCAGAATATGTTTTTTCTCTATTGTGAGTTAACTATTAACGAACTACTATTAACTATTTTTGTCTTCGACAAAAATAGTTAATTAATCAGTTGAGAAAAGAATTAGCAGATTTTGGGGAGGTCAATGGAAACAATCATCCGGTGTCCTTACATTACTTTTTTATTTTTCTATTCTCCTCTAAAGTAATTAAACTGGGTTCCCATGTCAGTAATGAAGTGACAGGAAATACAATCAAGAAAGAGTGAAAAAAAAAATCTAACTGGAAAGAGCCAGAGACTACACTCTCCCAATTGACCACTAGAGTCAGAGTCAAATATGAAGTTTTAAAACAGAAAGTAACAATATTACATCCCAGTACAAGGATATATTTGGTTTCTATCAACTAGTGTCTCCTGGACATGACACTTGCATGACCAGTTCATCTTTGAGTAACTTGCCAGTTTGAATTGTGTTAAAACTAAAAATGATGCATAATTTAGGGTATGGCAACTCTGAGTGACAAGTGAGGGCGTTGGCCGGTACCCAGTGGACCTTCTCTGTGGCTTCTCAGTCAGCTCCATCTCGTTTCCTTTGCTTCTGGCTCAGCTAACCTAAGATGGAAATAATCAACTGACAAACTGAAAGCTTCAGATCAGTTGCAGAAACCAAAGCGTGACATCACACTACTATTGTCCATATTTTGCTCCATTTTTCTGTAGGAGAAAAACAATAATTATGCCTCATCAGAGAGCTGCTGTATTTTCTTTGTCATAAAAAAATGCACAGGCACAGTTCAATAATTCACCATCACATGTCACTTGTGCTGATTGACTGAATGATTGAGTGTGCTCTGGGGACACGTAGACAATCCAGCAGCCACTGTGAACACAAGCGTTGCGCTGCTCAGCTGTGATGAGGTTAAATCTCCAGGGACTGATGGAGGTCCATGCCTATCCATTAGTGCCACTGCGGCATGGGTGTTTCATCCCGCTGGAACAGTCACACAGCAGCACACTGACATCGCCTGGACCTCCTTGTCACAAGCATGTTCATCTCATTTTGGAACTGATGAGTACCTCATTAGAGGACCACAGAGAGAATGACCCCCCACTCCCCCGTTCTTGCTTTATCAGTCCTTGAATGCTTTCTGGGGTTGTAATTGGGATAAACGTATGCATGGGGCAAGCATGTACTAAAGAAAGCCATACAGTACACACATGTTCATTGTTTATACAAACATCTCACTTCCCGTCTTTGTCAGTGAACAGCGCCTGTGTGGATGAAAGCCAGTGGGTGCAATTAGAGTTTCACAGCCGGTTAGGCTGCAGCTCTAATAGGGATTGACATGTTTCTATGAATCCACTCCACACAGCTGCAACTGGTGATGTTTACTTCCTAGACCCGCATTATACTGTCAGGATGAGAAGGTGACACATTAATAAGAAAAATGAATGAATGAGATGATTTATGTGTGTGTCATAACACAACTCTTGAGCTGTAAGAGGCAAAAGATGTGGAGAAATTTTGCTATTCTCTTGTTTAGCCCTTCAGATTTGTTTGTGTTTTTAACTTTTTGATCACTCTTAGACTTTATAGACCAAATACTTAAGCAAAAAGCCAAAAAAGAAAGAGTTTTTTTGTGTGTGTGTGTGTGTGTGTGTGTAAAACATCACTGTCAATGGAATATATGTTGAATGTTGACTAGCTTTAAGACATTTGTCCCTTTTGGATGCCTTAAACATGTGACAGCAAAGTTCACATCTTTGTTTTTTTTGTGGTTTTAGTTAAAACCATGTTTTGAGCTTCTTTGGTTTAAGAGACAAAACAATTTGTTTTGACAGTACAGAACATTAATTTTCAAATACATTAGTTATAATAACTGATAAAAATCTTATATCACACACAAAAAAATAACATTCACAAAAGATGTTTTTTCTGGCAAAAATAAGTTGCGTTATCTTCTCTGTAGATAACTGGGCCCTCTTGAGCATGATGTGGAAAGTGCAACAAGAGGAGTTGGAGGAGCCATCTTAACGTTTTGAATCCTCTGTGCCTCCATGAAATCGTGAACAATGACCTCCCAGAAATCCCTCAGATGTAGCCGGCTCCAGATATAATGGACTTGCCTTGTGACGATTTGTGGCAGATGTCCCGGATCATTTTCAAGTAAAAATAATGACGGCAAGATTGGTTCAAGTAATTGACAATGAAGGGACATTCTGAACCCTAGCTGTATTATTGGATGGTAACGAGTGCAAACTTTCATTAGAGACCAAAACAGCAATGAATTGGAGGAGTTTTTGTTCCATATAAATATTTATACTATATCTATCTAATGGTAGACGTAGGATTGTTTAAACTCCATAATGTTCCTCTAATCTGTCAAAAAGCAAAAAGCTTTTAGACAGCCATCAAAAGGAGAAGAGAACACATAACTTTTTAGCATAATATGACTTTGTGGTAAGGCAATGTTTTGCAGCTGAGTTTTATTCAAATTTCAAAAATATTGTAGAGCCAAAATAAAATGGATACACACCCACTTAGTGAGTAGCATTCCAGGTCCCCAGACTGCTAATCACATATGCTGGCTCGGCTGTTGTTTTAACATTATTTTCCTTTTACATTAGGGTACTTTTTTTTTCTTTTGCTCAGGTTGTGATTGGACAGATGGCATATGAGTAGAAAGGTCAGTGCAGACAACCCAGGACGGCCCACTGTGACCAAATCATTCCACCAGAGCTTTACAGCATGACAGTCATCAGGCCCAATCACTCTAGGTTGCCATGTGAACTCTATTATTACCCTTGTGAGGTTATTACACCCTTTAGGGAGTACAAAACATGTAGAAATGTTCTTTTTTGTGTTAAGACAAACTGCCAGGGAGCCACAGCAATTGAGCCTTCTTTTGAAGTGGCCTGTTGGGATAATGGGATGTAATGTTGTGGGTTTTATGCTTTCTCTCTGGTAGAATCAAACTCAGGTTTTGGGATTAAGATATGAGCAAGTGTGGATGTGACTTAAAATATATGTTTGGATTACTTTTTTTTTTTTTCAATTTTCACATGCCGTGGTTGACGCTCACTAGAAGACATGGATGGATAGACAGGAAAAAGTGGGCGTTTTGAAGCTTTCGGGGGGTGGGGGTGGGGGGTGGTGGATTATAAACCACCGTCGATGCTGAGAAGGGGCAGGGGGAACAAAGGGGGTCTGTCTTCTCTGTCTGTACTGGCGGGGCGGCTTTTCTCGCCTCTTCCTTGCAGTGTGTGTGCATTTGTGTGCATGCCTGTGTGGTTGTGTGTGGGAGGGGTGATGCAGGGGCTATGCTCAAGGAGATCCACAATAGAAACTCGGGAGTTGGTGCCTCTCATTGAACACAGAGTTGCTGCTGTAGAAGAGCGATGGAGAGGCTGTGCATACTACAGACAGCCTCGGGCCTGTTGAAACTGCAGCCAGCTTTGGAGGGGCAGCAGATGTTGGAGGGGTTGTCGGTGGCCTGGTGGCAGCTCATGACAACACTCTGTGCTTCCCTTTCCTGTCCTGAGAACAACAGGAGGTGGGCATAGCTCCATTGGCAAGATGTAGGCTCGCCAAAATCACAGAGAATTCAGGAAAAGTGTGTACTCAAATGTTTAGTTCTCAAGACCTCATCCTCTTCCTTTGTGTAGCGCATTAAAGAGAAAGAAAAAAGCACTGTGCCACACATCCCACTCACTGTTTGCACGTTGATGCAGCCCACTTGTATTTTCCAATAGCTTAACAAAGGCATTGCCAGGGCTTATAAAATTGGAGATTTAGGAGTTCCACCACAGGCCTCCACAGTCTTACCATCCTTTTGTTGAATGGTACATCCTGTAAACTTGTAGAAGTACGGGTATGTAGAGATAAGCAGAGCAAAGGCGTAGATTATGTTCCTCACCCCAGAACATGACGCAACAGTGAATCAACAGGAAAGAGGGAGACACTTAGCTGTCATCTCATGAATGAAGTTGACATGGTAACACAAATTTGCCATGGTTCAGCTCTCACACTGACCTCAAGGTCTTATTTAGGCCAAGACTTCTAATGCCCTGACCCTCTTCTCCACCCTCTACCCCCTCCCACAGCCCGGCCCGGGGTAAGATACCATGTTAGCAGCTCAGCAGCCACCACTAAAGGGCCCTTAATCCAAGTGGGATGACAGCTTGGCTGTAGATACCGCTTCTGTGGCGCTGAGACCAATGGGCTTTTCTTTCCCTCTTTTCATCCCTTAAACCCCCGAATACGACCACGGGAATCCTGGGAAAAAAAAAAAAAAAAAAAAAAAGAACTTCAGAGAGGAGACAAAGAGATGGGATGGTAAACAGATCCAAGAGTGGATCCGAGATTCAATCATTCATATGAAGATGGATGTGAAAACCCTGTGAGATATCACCAGCAGAAATAATAATATTTGGGCCAGTGTTTTTTTTTTCTTTTTTTCAGATGCCACATGTTGTGTAAAAAATATAATCTATTGCTGCATAATCTTTGTCCAGGCTTCAGAATGATTAGGGGAGATTGAGGTCAGAAAACCATTAGAATCATAAACTTTTGTGCCAATGTCACACCAAATCCTCCTTTCTTCTTTTAAACCAATCAGCTACGCCATTCAGGGACCACATGTTTACAGTGGTTCTAATGGACCATTACCAGTTAATGTTAATACAAAACTAGGATGAGCATTACACATGTTTACCAATGACCATTTCTACAATTATCATTCTGCCATGTTGATGTGCAGTGAGACAGTCAGGAGCCATATAAGAACATTTATCTCTGATACCATTGTCACAATAAATTAATTTCTATAAAACATATAGATTAACTCAAGTTGACCTGTGATTACTATATATAACATATATCCTAAGAATAACTCAAATCTTCAATAATAGAAATACAATAAGCAATGAAATGTCAACATATAGAACAAGAATAAAGTAAATAAATAAGGGAATTAGCTTTATTTTTACAATATAAATCATGAAATCATGTTTAACCATGGCTATAAGGCAGAGAGAAAGAAAAGAAAATATTGTCTGCTGTGCTCTGATATGAACAAGTGTCTGGAGAACTTTAATAAGGAATGGTTTTGGCTATGTTTCACAAATTAGGGCTCACAACCTGAAAGGCTCCATCTTCTTGAACATCTCAAATGAATTTCGGGTGAACTTGAACATAAAAATACATATTAGTTTTTCATGAAAAGATGTAAGGAGATTTTATGCTTTTCTTAAAAAATAAAATAAAAGAATTTCATTCCATACACTGGAGCAGTGTATGTAATGAAAAAGAATGGGCCCAGTATAAAACCCTGATGTTCCCCACAGCTTAGTAGAGGCAGCTAAGGCCAAAATGTATATATTATTTAGATTTGAAAGTGGTCTTTTAAATGCCAAACATACATTTGCCAATAAAAGAAAAGAAAAAGTAAAGAAAATCATGAACGGCTTCTATCGGGTTAATTTGTTCAAACACTTTAAACATTTAGGATTTTGGACAAATTTAGTTGGGCATTATTGATTAATTTCTGTCACCTTAGGTTAAAACCAATTAGGGAACCAATCATTTTTGTCCAAAAGATAATGAAAATTAACATTTGCCATATTGGCAGTAATCGTGGACTAGAAGAATTAAAGTAATTATTAAGATTTAAAGCTCTCCAAATTGGAGCTGATGCATCATTTCAAAATATAAGGCTTTGTTAAAGAATTTAGTATACTGGGTTTTCTTGTCTTATCAAGACAATACAGATCTCTTAACAGATTAAGTGCTTTTTTTAAATTGCCTTTAAATCAAAGACTTTATTTTTCTAAGGTAATGAGAGGATAATTTCCTATAAATTTGATTTGTTAAGAAAGACTTCAGGACATCATGGGCTGTCTGTATTAAGTCTTTGTTCCAGAGCTATTTAGGATCAAGCAATGTAGCAGCAGCAGAATAGCAATCAGCTCTGTGCATCTTTATGGGCCGGAAGAGTGTAATTGTCACTTAGACAGGTCCTTGCTGTGGGCTAGCTGAAGCTGCTGATATAAAGGGAAAAGCGAGACAAATTCATTTATCAGGATCTTCTCTGAGGCTGCCCGTCCTGATAACCCAATCAAATGTCTAGTGTGGCTGAAAGCTGTGTGGGCCACCACTGGGCTTTATTTATTTATTTATTTTTAAAGCACTGGGATTTTCTGTCTCTTTGGAAATATCAGTGAGCCCATATAGAAATATCAATGAGTTTTTGTTAGTGTCCCACTGTGGGATGCTAAAGCTCCATGGCATTAAGAGCCAAGTGGAAGGTCTCTCAAATAGGCCACTAATAGTCTTATTTGTATGTCATTTTCTTTACATTTTGACTCTGTCACACCATTGTGTATTTAGACCTTTGCAATGAATGGTCTTCCTCTTTAGGATTTATTTGGCATTGAGCTGGCGGAAGTTGAAAAGACTCAGATCTGGAACAGACCTAATGCTCCACTCTTCAAGGTTGGTGGGTTTTGGGCCTCTTAGGGTTCAAGGCACAATGACCACATCTCTCCTTGAGTGGAACCATGCTGGATGTGTTACTCATAGGCCTTACTGTGTGACAGGGCACACGCCTCCACAGATCCTGTGAGAGAAAAATAGGACACTTTTACTCTTGGTCATTTGTAATGGGCTACTGAGGTGGAATTCATGTAGCTTTCAGTTTTGATGTCAGTATTGTGATTGTAGCTGACATTTGGGGATATGCAGAAGCCAAAAAGGTCATTTCTTAGATGTTCTCTACACTTTCATGAAATGTGCTGGGTTTGGAATAATGGATCAAATTGTATATGCCAGCAGAGGCTGCTTTTACAGGATTTTTTTCAGCTATCCAGTCTGTCTCAGCTCAGCATTTTTCATAATTGTTAAAATCACGATGTGAGAAAAGAAAATCTCATTTCGATTCCGGCATTATAAGTTTATGTGTTTTAAATGAGCTAGCTAACCAGAGGTCTTTCTGGATAAAAAAAGTCTGAATGAATTTCAATTCTCTTACCTTTTCACTCTGACTTCCTACAGGGTTGTTTTAACTAGTATATCAAATCTATAAACTTGAATATAAATATTACACATTTCCTATTCACAGGGATACACTTTTCACAAGAGTTTTATTTTTTAAAACTTAATTAAAACACATTTACACATATCCTGAGTGTCTGATGCTGCAGTTACTTGAACATGTTACTGTGCTCCCACTGATGGGCTAACTTGGTGCAGAATATTAAAACAAACAATAAGGAACAACTTGTATCAGCTTGTCCAGATTAGCAGCAGGTACAGTATAAAATCAGAAACAGTTCTTGTTGAGTAAAATGATCATATGTGCCTTCTCAGGCAATAGGTGTGAGTGTTCTGGACAGATGGTGTCTCCTGCAGTGAAGAACACACGTTCACTGGGTGTAGAAGACGCTTGAATGCATAAATATGAGAAAGTGAGACCAGACAGCAAAGGATAAGTCTGTTGTTGGTTCCACCACCATGCAACAGGGTCCTCAGACATAATGGCCAGTGGAATTTCCTGGTACATCTGCAGCTCTCTCTCCACTAGTTTCTTGATGGACATGGAGTTCTGCTGTGACACTATGTTCTCTGCCTCCTCCTGCTGCATTCTTCTAATTGTTGCATGGACATCTTTCCCTTGGCCGCTATGGTGAATGGAGTAGGCATAGGACATCACGTCTTGTCAACTGCCTGGCTAACGTTAGCGATCGCAGGTAGTTTGTCTATGAAAAAATACATGAGCAAACATTAGCTGATTATGTCGAGTGTAACTTGTTAGCTGCCTCAGTGTTGACATAAGACGTATTTTATTGTTTTACTTACCGGATTTGGACTGGAGTATGGTGCAAGGATGAGGGTCAGAGCCGGAGACGGAGGAAGAGGCAGCGAAGGAAGAGGGGACGGATGAAGGCCGGCGCAGCGTGTCAAAGACGGGGCACTCGGTTAATTGTACATCATGGATCCGGAGGTGTTTGATCATTTTAGTTGTGCACCCCACTGTGCATGATATAATGTTTTTATAAACATTGCACTGAGCCGAGTTGTCGTTGTTTTTGTTTTGTTTTTTTAAGGTGAAGCCACACTTTAGACTGCCGCCGCACACTTTCCATGGTTGCGTGGTAACTCGACAACTTTCGGCGGATTCTTCTTCATTGGTGATTGGCGGCTTTTTCTTGTAGTTGGCTGACTGGCTATTGAAACTAGGAATTGACTTTTTAAAATTTGAACGATACCGGGAGAATCGGAAAGTTAGTCCCGGTTCCAATCAATATTCGATACTCGATGCCCAACCCTATATATATA
>JBAMYA010000021.1:3871486-3932962 GCA_037176975.1 Arrhamphus sclerolepis | reverse complement strand
TGGATGTATAGATGGTACATGTATAAGTGTGTCCCTATGTATGTGTGTGTGTGTGTGTATGTATCACATTATGGACAGATTATATTTTAATCTCTGCCGTTATCAATCTATCTTTCCCTTCCTTTCTCATTTTTATATCACTGGGTGTTTCTTCAATCAGATCCACATTTAAACAGATGTAGGGTCGGTAGGGTCTGAAAATGAGCCATAGGGCCTCCTCATCCAGGAGGTGGGACCAATGGTGGCTTCTCAGACTGCATCTGCACGCAGTTTGTTAACGCTGCAACCAGTCAGAGCAATGAACAATGTGATGTGGTTGTATACAAACCAGTAGGGGAGTCTTGTGGAGAGACGCCAATATAATGAAAATGGAATCCAATGATCGTTGCCATTTTTTGCAAGCAGAAATTGAGTGTGCTGAAACATTCAACCAGTATCTTCAAAAACCATCAGCATGTGTAACACAGCTGGCTATAGCTAACGTTAGAGAGATCCACATAATCATATTCAGATTACTTCTTGAATACCTTCCTTTATTGTTTGAGCAAGTTTATCAGGTGTCTCTTACCATTTGTAAATGAGACGGCCCTCATGCATCACAACCCCTTAGAGATTGTAACGGAAATTCAAGTCTTCCATTAACTGTTGATGCCAAAGCTGATTCAAACAACCACTGTTTGCCATTCAGACTACAACGTCACAGTTCTGTCATCATTACGTTAAGCCCTCTCAGAAATGTTCTACAAAGATTGACTGATCTGACTGGCTTCAAATGGAGAGTAGCTAGATGGACCTGCTGAGAAAATATAAATTTGCCAGCAATACACAGAGATTTCTATTAAACTCAAGTTCTGTCTGTCACCAAAACAGGCAAAATTAAGTCAGATAACTGTCTTATTTCCCTAGTGGTTATCCCAAACATTGTTCCTTTTGTGTACTATCATCGGGGCCAAGGTTATGCGGAGCTTACATGTTTGCAATGTGATAAAACCTTAGACAAATTACTGTAGTAACTGTCAGTGTATCCTTGCAATGTTTTCCCTTTTCCACCATTGCCTTTAAATGCCTGGTAGGTGATATAGTGCCTAATCAGACTAGAATAGAGCTACTACATGGAGATGAGATTTATTGGATTCTCCACAGTTATGTGTTGTGACAAAAAATCTAATTAAACCTTAGGCATCTCCAGTCAGACTCCCCAGGATTACCTTGGCCGTGCACCAAAGAACCCAACCCTGGGAGACTGTGATAACCACACTCTCATAATCTGAATCTAGGGAAGACTCGTGGGGGTGTTGATGACATTCATTCAAAAGGAATCTCCCAACCCAACTGCACGGATGGCCGACACCAACTGTCCCTCACATCATCAAACCAAACATGTCAGGTAAATGCAGTCCAAATCAAATATCACAGTTTGAGGATTTGCTAAAGTGAAAATTGTGCTAAAGGCTGCAGCAAGAGGAAGTACATATAGCTGCTGTGTGTTTTGGGAAGATAATGATAGAAGGGATGATTTCATGAGTTTCATCCATATCTTTCACAATCCCCAAAGCTCTGAAGTCAAATTAGAAGTGTGTCTGTATGGGTGGAAACACAGATTAGAAAACTGAAAACATGCTTTGAAAGCACTTTTAACCACCTTCCTCCTACTACTCAAATCTGCCTTTTGAGGCAAAAATAAATCCAGAGAATTATCCCTTCTTTTGTCCCCAACTTTAGGATGTGGATTGGATGACCTCTCTGAATTTTTACCCACTCTTTTGTATCCATGCAGTGAAAGTACATGTTTATTGTGGCCATTGCCTCTTAAAAGACCCTAAAACACTCTCAACGGGAGGCAATTATTGATCAGGTGCTTGTCTAAAGACAGCAGAGATAGGAGGGCAGAAGCTGTGAAAAGGGTGATGGGTCAGGAAGGGGTGAGAGACAGAGAGTAAATGACCAGGACATGCTCTCTATCTCACCAGGATGCGGTAGAAATATAGCTGTCCTCTTTTGATCCTGCTAACAAAGCACCTGCTGGAGGCCTGAGGATATGTCCTCTCTGCGTACATCCTTTCTCATGTCTCCAAGGTATCAGTGCCCATGTGAATGACGCTTCCACTATAATTATTTTAGCAAATTTTATTGTGTGTGTGTGTATTTTTTTTTAAACCAAGCCTGAAAATGCAGTGAGAGCTGAAAATTCTCTTTTGGCATCTGCAATGTTCAACTCAGTCTGCTTATGTACTCTGTGACTGAGCTGAAACTGGACTTTGAGTGTGAACATTGAGGGCAGGCACAAGTCTGGCAGGGGCGGACCTGTTTTTGACAGCCCTGTAAAAGTAATTCTCTCCAAATGGCTGTTTTAAAGAATGAAAAGAGGAGTCTTGAATAAAACCTACCACTGAGCAAAATCATCAGTATGCCCAAGGTCCACCTTTCACTATGATGTCCTTTGGTGCCTCGTATTGTGCAGAACTGAAGCATAATGGAATAGGTGGCCACTGCGAATCCATCCCAGACAGCTCATCATAGGACTTCATTTTGATTGACATACCTCCTCTTTTTCACATCAGACATGGCAAAACGGTATAAAAGTAGCTCTTTTACATAACATTGGACAACTGCATGGTTAACCTCCTTCATTCACTGCCGGGCCTCTTGTTATTTTCGAACCAGAGCAACCTCAGCATATCTGTGTTTTGTAATGCTAAAATTTGCAGAATCTAAGGCATGCGCTTGTAATGGTAATAAGGCAGGAAAACTAAGAAAATTAGGTGTCCATTGCATTTCTCCTTTTGATATATACTTTATGAAATGATATGGGAAGCTACATGTACATGTCAGAGGGCAGATGTAGATATACATACTTAAACTGAATAAAGATAATTTGTTCTAAAATGATGTGTTTAAAAAAAAAAAGGTTTATACTTGAAATACTCACTTCTCTGGCCCTCCGATGGACTGGTGACCTGTCCAGGGTGTACCCCTGCCTTTCGCCCAGAGAGCTGGGATAGGCTCCAGCAGACCCCCATGACCCTGCATAGGAAGTAATGAGTATAGATAATGGATGGATGGATGGATGGATGGATACTCACTTCTCTTTGGCTGAATTCACGGTGGAGATGTTGAGATGACCAATCCTGAATTCTGACATACACCTGATTCTTTATTTACTTATTCGTCTTTCAACATATTGTTTACATCCTGTTTTAAAAGAAAACCATATATGATTGCAGCATTTACACTGGTTACTAACTTGGGGACATGCAAAGTACTGTTGATGGGCTTGACTGAAAGGGGAGGAAAAACTTTTTTCTTTTCTTTTAAATTGAACACAGGTGAAATAGAATATACTGTCCAAACCACTGATCTCTGAAGTATCCTCAGTTGTCAGCAAAGGAGTAGCCATCTTGTAAAATAGAGACAAAGCAGATGGATGGTGTCCACTTTTCAAATGATGTAACCATCATTTGCTGCTGTCACATTTTAAAGGATATCTGATTATTCAGTGCAAAAATCAGATCTGCCCTCTTAGATGGCAGACACAAATTAACAGACTAACAATCCATTTGAATGGTTCTGGTACACCCCCATTCACAGCCATTTCCACTGGTACAGAATGTACCAAACCAACTACAAGAGGGTGGGTGTGGGCTTTATGGGATGACTCTTATGGGAACGTCCAAGATTCAGTATTAAAACAAAAAACAAGATGTAAAACCTTGGATCAGCAGATTTTACTGTAGAACCAACAACTCAACTGCACACCATTATGGAAGCATACATATTTAAGTGCCAAACTGAAAGAATTTAATCTTTGAATTGAATCAAAGAAGTGATTTTTATGTGAAACAATTTTTCCTCAACACTGCTATTGCAAACAGTGTCTTGGTTCTCATGTTATCTCCTTAGACAGTGGTGGTTTGCTCTGCTTTAATCATGGATTGCTTTGATTTGCCTATTTTCTCTCACCATGCCCGTGGCAGTGTGTGAATTAATCATATAAGAACATCTTATTAACCTCTAAGGGCTCATTTAAGGAGCTTTTGTTCCAGTACCATCCTGTTTCCCCTCTCTTTCTTCACCTCGTCTCCTCTCTCAGGCTTTCTTAGAGAAAAGAAAGTGTATCCAAATATTCAACAAGAAAGAGGTTTGTGCAGGATGATTTATGATTATGGTGGAAGATGGTGACACAGCCTAACGCATCTGTAATACTGAGAAGTTTTCCCACATATCAAGCACTGGCAGCTCTCAGCTGCACAGAGTGCAGGAGTGCTGCTTTAAATGTTTAATGGAGAGTTAAGGGATGAGGGGCATCTTCTGTGTCTGTCTGCATAGTGTCTCATTCCCGCCTGGCCAGGCTCCAGTGCTCACTGCAGCATTCAGATCCGCTATGCTGCAGCACTGAGAATGGCTACATTCATTGGAGACTTTCTAGCTCCAGTGAAGTTATGCAGCGTATTGACTGCTTTGTACAGTGCAGTCTCCTCATACTTGGCCAGACTACAAAGATTCTTTGTCTTTTGAGTAGTGTGCACCTATATTTAATTTTCTGGCCTGGCCTCCTGTTTCGCCACCTCAGTGTCAGACTAGTATGCAGGTCGCCCGACCACCACCCACCAGCCTGTGTCACTGTCAAAGCCTTTTGCTGAGGCCCTGGCTGTCCCTCAATGGCTTTTTCAATGCCAGTTAATGACAATGCACTTTTTCCATGCCATAAAGCAGATGCTGTATTATAGCAGCACAATACTGGGCCCGTCTGAAACTGTTTACCATCTGAAAGGCACACCGGGATCAGGATGCCTGCCACTGTGTGGGGCTTTTTGACTTGCCACCCTGCAATAAGTACACACTGGAAGGAAAAGGAGCGGACAGCTTAAACTAGCATTGTGATCATTGCATGGAGACAGGAAATGCAAAATAAAGTGCTGATCCAGGCTATTATTCCAAGGCTGGACCTTTTTTATTCCCTTTGAATACAGTGATTACTGTGACACCAAATAAGCTTGTCAGCAATTGCACCCACAGTAGATCAACGGGCAGAAGAAAGTTGCAAATTAAATTCTTGTCCACCTAAAAAAGGGAACTATTTAATCCCATAAAAGCGATTTTAGTTCATTTTTCTGCTAAGGCATTGGTCATCCTCCATTTAGTAACACTGCTTTCAAACCTCATTCTCTAAGCTGATGTTCATTTTCTCTAATTTGAAGAAGCTTCCCTTGTTCTAAGTCTTCTTTTGCCTTCAGGATTTTCCTTCATGGCTCACTTCTTATGCACAACATCTAAAACAGTGTTTAACCAGTTAGACTTACTGGTAGTGTGTAAGCAAGGTTCTGAGTCACTAACTAAGCACTCCAGCAGAGTTGGACCTTGAGAGGCCAGATGCACCCAACCACACAGGATGGTTGGTCAGTCACCCTTCACAGTCTGTCTCTCGGTCTGCCTCCTCAGACGAGACGTAAGCCCTTCGAGAAACATGCTGGAGACAGAAAGGATTCAGATCCACTCCTGAATGCAGGCCTCCTGTGGCCCTCAGCACCACTCAGAGGGATTATCCTCACTGACAAGAGCTCTCTGAGGCCTCCGACTGGTCATCAGTCAAGTCAAGGATGCCTATCATTCATGTCAAGAACCTAAAAATAAGCAACTGTGTGGTTACAGCGGCTCAGATGGGGATAAGACTGTTAGATAAGGATGTAAATGTGAGGAAAAAACCTCAGGATTTAGGTAAAGGATGGTGTTTTTCTTGTTGTGGGTGGAAATGGGTGTTTTTTTCAGACCATACCTGGATAAAAGCCAAGAACATAAGATGTCTCACAAAAAACAGTGGTTAAGGCTTTCCCTCAAGGTTGCATTGCTCATCACTGAGCCACCACGCTATCTCAAAAGGAGGAGGGGTGATGAATGGGATGGGAATGAAAGGAGGAAATTAGAGGGATGATATTGGTGGTGGCCAGACTGATGGGGTTGACAGAGGAGAGACTGAATTGAATCGAATTGTGGTGCGTTAGTGGAGTGGGAGGTCAAGGGTAATCTCTTTTTGACATTATTTTTTCATCTGCTTCTCCTAAAATCCCCTTTTTCTTTTCTTTCTTTTCTGTTTTATTCTTTTTGTTAACCTCTGTTTTTTTAGTCATCATTCTTCCATTGAATAAAGAAGTGCATCTCCAATTTTCATTCTTGGACAGTTTCTGCTTTTCTGCCTCCAGTCAGTTCATCTTCCCCTCTCGTTTTCATTTCCTCATCAATTTTTGTTGATGTCTCCCAGCTTATTTCTTTTTCTCCCCCAACTCAGTAATAACGGATAATCTGTGTTTGTGAGTTTTGTCAGGCTCTTCTTCAAATTTGAGAACCTGTACAATAATCGCAGCTCCTCAACACTTGACAATGTGACCCTTTCATTAGTGCCACAGCTCAAAAACAGCAACAGATAGTATTAATTCAGCTACAGCTACAGCTACTGCAAACAAACAAACAAACTTCTTGGCATGATAATACAGTATATTGGAAATATGTTAAAAAGTCATTGCAATATCATTATTAACCTCAGTGGTAGAGCTTTCACATATCATGCAGGTCTGGTTTCTATCTTCAGTTGTGTCAGGAAGGACATCTGGCATAAAAAATGCCAAATCGGTCATGTGTATCACACTGACTGCTAAAGAAAGTTGATAATTATTTCTCAGACCTAGGTGGAGTCAAGTTGAGTAACTGACTCCACCCCCCCTGTAACCTGCTGCTACCAGAGCAACAAAAAAAAAAAAAAAAACAACAGCTAAATTTTGGCACAGAAATAAGATTAGGCACTGAAGAATAAAACTTCAACTGAAAAGAAATACATAAACATTAAAACACTTACAGTGAAAAACATGAATTTTAATTAATTTTTAAAGAGTATTAATGCTCATAGTGTGTCTGGTACCTAGACACTCCGATCAAAGGCGTCATGGCTGCTGAAAGTTCAGACAGCAATTCCTCAACCATAAGTGAGACTATTTTTCTTCAATGTTTTTATTTTTTGTTGTGGTTAATAGTTGTTAAATATCCCACCCTGTAATGCTTTTGTCTTCCCAGGAGGATGAAGCCACAGTTATTGTGACTGCACAAGTTCTTATAAACGTGCTAACATGAAATATTCAGCAACCACAAACCACAGTACAGCAAAATCCAGTCCAGTCTCAGGAGCAGCATGCCATCTCTTTTTACAGTCTGTTTTTGGTGCTTGTGCCTGTCGCCCTAGGAGCTCTCGAGACTGTACTGCACCTGAAATAGACGTTCTCTATAGCCCCGCCCCCACAAAGCATGCTTCTCCAAGCCAAGACAGCGACGCAGAGTTGAAACTAAAACACCTCTGTCATTGAAAAAAACTGTCAACTTAGAAAATGGCGTAGAGAAACGCTTTCAAAGAACAGACACAGACAGTTATTTTCATTTCCCTGTTTGCATTCTATGTTTCAGTGAAACCTTTTTCATATTCAATGTTTTTTTTAGCAGTATATATATATATATATGTAAAAAGTTTTTCACTGCAAGTGTTTTAATGTTAGTTTTATTTTTCAGTGTCAAATTTTATTTCAGTGAAAAGATTTGCTCTTAATGTTTTAGCCACATAATAAAAAGAGCTGTGGTATTGCATTTATGTGGTATTTTGCACGTAGTGGATAATTTATTTAGAATGCAGGACACTGAGTCCACCTTTCTGTAAAAGTAAAAGGCATAATATAGTCAGTAAGTAAGTAAGATTTATTCATAAACACATTTAAAACACAGTTTTAACTGACCAAAGTTCTGTACAGAGGGAGAAAAACAAGAAATGAACAAATAAATAAATGAACACATAAAAGGGGACAACACAGATGCTTACAGACAAGACCACAAGTTCACAGCACAGCGAGTTTCATGTAAACAACGAGAAAAAGGGAGGTTAGGGGGAAGGGAAAGCCATCGTATGAAGGTGGGTTTTAAGGGTGTACTTAAAACCAGAGATAGCGGAAGCAGGTTTATCGTCAGGGGCTAACAGGTTCCATAACTGTGGAGAGGAAAAGGCTCTGTCCCCTTTCAGTTTGAGGCGGGATTGGTGCACATATAAGAGGGCCTTATCTTCAGATGTGAGGGATCTGGGTGTGGAGTATGAATGAGGTCAGTAACATAAGATGGCCCATCTTAAAAAACAAGCAATAAAACCTTGAATTGTACCTGGAATTGCACGGCGAACCAATGCAGGATGGACCAATGCAGACTTAGAACAAGGGGAGCTTCTACAGTTCACCTCACCTCACAGTACATTTCTGTAAGGTTTCATTAAAGTTCTATCATGGCCTTTGACTTTCTTACACCGTAAGTTCCTACATTCAGAATTTTGTGGCCACTGGCTGGTGAATGGGGAAAACTCTGATTTTGTCATTACAATTACAGTTGGCAGTGGGGTGGATATATGATCTCCTTGAAGCTTATATGTGTCATGAAAGAAATGGGAAAGCACAAAAATTTAAGTGACACTGAAAAGGACCAAATTGTGATGGCTATGTGGCTATGTAACTCCTCTACTGATTTTATTTATTTTTTTTAAATCTCAGTCTGCAGTGGTTAAGAAGTACCATAAATGGTCTAGGCCTCTGTTGACCAAATTGCTTAAAAAGTTCATGCTGATAGAAAGTTGTCAGAACACACATTCATTGATTCATCATCTATACCCGCTATTTCCTGTGCAGGGTCGCGGGGGTCTGCTGGAGTCTATCCCAGCTCACTGCGGGCAAAAGGCAGGGGTACACCCTGGACAGGTCGCCAGTCCATCACAGGTCAGAACACACATGCATCACAATTTATTGTATTTGGAGCTCCACTGAAAAAACATTGACAGTGATAGAACCAAGATGGACCACAAGAAGAGAGAGAGAGAACTTTGAACAAAGTTTTACTAAAAGTTTTAGAAATATTGGCCTTCTTCCTTTCATGTGGACAATGCTGCAACACATACCCCTCACCACCTCCCTCGGGCGACCCTGAACAGAATGAAGCAGGCATAGGTGGATGAAATTCAGTGAATGGATGGATACATGGATAGATGGAAAATATGGAATTTGACAGTTTAACTTTGATTTTTTTTAACTTTGTGAAAAAGAAAAAAAAGACTAAGAATCCTACTCCATTCTATACTGAAAAAAGGTTGTCTTCTGTGTTTCCATGCATTAAAAATCTCTATGAAAGATTTGTTGTGCGTCAAAGTGAGAGTAGAAACACATGCTGTCAATACTCTCAGCTCTCAGCTCTTTTCATGCCACTGACTCCGTTTTCTGTTTCACTTTGTTGTATCATTTCCCTGAAGAGAGCAAGTCTTCATGAGACAACTGTAGAAAATGTTAGCTTTCATCTATGAAAAGGCAAAACAAGCTGGGACCACAGAGACTAACACAAATTTGGGAATAAGTAAGTGTGTAGCACAGATACCAGAGATATCACATCTCCGAGAAAGCCGGCCTGCACAATTGCGTGTACACAACAAAGCTGTTGTCTCAAGTAAATCAAGCAAAGGATTTTTCCTCATAGATTCTCCTCATCCTCTGAGCCAGCATCTCAAACATTGTGCATTCAGGCACAGCTTGTCTATCGGCTTCATTTTGTCACTAATTTATTCATTTAAACGGGGGAAGCTATATTCAAAGACAATAGTGCACCAGCTTTGTGTTGAATTAACCTCAGTAATTATGCAGTTCTCAGGAAAGAAAAGCTCAATTGTTACTCACTCCTTAAAATTCCTGCCCCCCTTCTGTGCTTAACATCCAAGTGAATAAATTACTTGAGCCAAGAAATATTCAAACTCTCATCTTAAGAATCTGCTAGGACTAGCACAACATTATGTATGCATCAATATCTAGATCATTCCCTCTAAGGTTAAGTTTTCTTGTTTATGTTTGCACAATAGCATTTAATGGAAGCATGTACCCACTGTGAGTGCATTATCCCTGCTGGAAGTGCAAGGTATCCATTTTCTAAAAACATTTTAAAGCAATCCACTTTAAGTATTCCCAATAAAGACTCTGTTCAAAGTGCTAATGGTGTCATTTGATCAATGCATGAACTGTTTCATATACCAAAAGGCACCTAAACACTTCGATAGGAAAGTATTTGAATACATTAAGGGTTCACTTCAATCCAAGAGCCATTTGAGTTGCAGCTGGATATTTAAAATTATTGCATATAGTGAAAAACTCAGATTTATTCTCATTCAAATAAAACAATTAGTTGTAAACTTTTTTTTATGTTTGTATGATATTTTGGGACTGATGACATGTCCAGGGTGTATTCCTGCTTTTCGCCGAAAGAAATCTGGGGTAGGCTCTAGCAGACCCCTGTGATCCTGAATAGAAAGAAGGGATGGATGGATGGCCTTTCTCAAAAAAAGAAAAAACAAAACAAAAAAAACAACCATTAAGTGTCAGTTAATATGTTTCCCAGTGATACTTTAAAAAAAAAAAAATGAAAAAGAAAAAATGAATAATATAAGTAGTCATCCTGAATTTCCCTCCAACACCAATATAGTCAATGCTTCCTGCATAAATTCTATTCAAAGTACCATAATAGTGCCGTTTGTTTAGTCCAAATGTTTTTTACACTTTTATTTACCTTGATTAATCACAGTATCTTGATATTGTTGTTGTTCATATTGCATTGCATTTTGTCTGAAATTACTTCTGGCTTTGCTAAAACAATTTTATCTGGTGTAATCACTTAATTTACTTTCATGCGGCTTATGTCATGTTACAACCCAGTCTGTAGGCCGCAACATAAAAGGGAGACAGGACACATGACATTGGATTGGTTTTATATTTGTTTACAAAATGCAAATTACTGAAATTATTGAAAACTCCTCAAATTTAAAAGTGTGATATATTGCTGATATGTGGTGCTGAAGTGCTCGCTAATGGAGAATAGAACTGAAAAATTGCCATTGGCTTTTTAAAAGAAATTTCAGTAATTTTGTGAAAAATGTAGGATGAGATTCTTGAGTAAGAACGCCTGGTCACATCTAAACTGCTGAGGCATAAGTATTAGCTGACTTTGGAAGACAACAGTCTCAAACAACAATACCAGAAGCACATTTGCATCCTGTACTCAGCGACTACAACAAGGGCTGCTGAGATTCTGGCTCTTGTGTAACACAGTGGTGGAGATGAAAGCCTCTCTCCATAAGTGCACCCAGCACTCAGCTTGCTTCAGAAGAAGGGCTGCCGACAGATCTTGAGACTAGGAAGCCCGGAATTGTGTTTCTAAGAATAGGACAGATTCACAGCCAAAAATCTTCTCATTGTTTGTATACAGGGCACTTTCACCAGTTTCAGTAAGTTTGTGCTGCAGTCATGTCTAACTGGTCAGTGATACATGCATTCAGCCACAAATACTTTAAGCTTCTCTCATTGTCCTACAATTCTTGACCAGTATGTCATCAAAGTGCAGCAATGACTACCTGTATTGTGTTTGTATGTGGGGATGAATTATTGATGCAGCTGTAATCCCATCTGCCTCGTGGCAGGTGTGGCATGTGCTGTTTATTATGTGTGCTCTTATGTGTGTGAGACATTGTTGGAGAGGAGGAACAGGAAGCGTTGCTGTAATTAAAAGGCATGACAGTCTGCAGTCCTGCTCACAGGTTAAGTTAAGTCCAGGAATACAGGGTGTAGCCTCGGTGGATACCTTTCATACACATGAAAGCCATGAGTGTTCAAATGCAAAGAAATGTAAATCTTACTCCTTCGCCTCTCCTGTTCTTTTTTCCTCTTTTCAATTTATTGAGCAGTGTAGCCTTCTTCCTTTCCTCTCTTTCCTTCTGACTCCCTTGCCCCTTACAGCCTTTTCTCTTTCTCTCACTAACTTTACAATGTGCCACACTCAGCAGTGCTGCAGCACACAGACGAGCTTGGAGTCCACCGGTGATATCATCCCATTGTCCCTGTGCTGTCACTTGCACCAAAGAGCATGGACTCTGGCAAGGAAGAGAGGGAAAGAAAGGAGAGGTGGATGAAGGAGGAAGGAGAAAGGAGAAATGAGACAGAGGGAGAGGGAGGGACAGAGGAGTCCTGTGAGGGATGGAGGACTGAGTGCTCTTCCTCCTCCGAGCCAGTTAGAAAATAACTGCCTCTGCAAATATTGGTGGAGCAAAGAAGGCCAGACTGCAATTATTTACTGTACTGAACCTGCTGTAAACTGTTGAGTCTTTAGACCCTCTCCTTCTGATCATGTAAAACCATGATCAAAGCTGGAAACTTTCCATGTATATTAATGGGAATATGCACGAATTAAGAGGAATAAACTAGACATTTGCAAAACTGCAAGCCACAAACAGAAAGTAGTAGAAAAAAACAAGCTTTCTTTTTTTTTTTTTGTGGTTCGAACAATCACATTTGATCCAAATTTAGTTGAATTTGATCTTTATTCTAGATAATTCCAGATTTACAGACAAACACAACTTGTATCCAAGGACTACATCCAGTCAAATAAGATTTGAAGCCCACTGGGGCGAATATACACTCAAATATACATTACTTTATTAGGTACACCTCTTCACTTGCTTGGTAACACAAATAGCTAATTAGTCAATAACATAACAGCAATTCATTGCGTTTAGGCATGCAGAGGTTGCTAGGATGACTTGCTGTAATTCAAACCACACATGAATGGGGAAGAAAGAGGATTTAAATGACTTTGAAGGTAGCATGGTGCCAGACGTGATGGTTTGAGTGTTTCAGAAAATGCTCATCTTCTGGGATTTTCACACACAGCCATCTCTAGGGTTTACAGAGAACGGTCCAAAGAAAAAGAAAATATCCAGTAGCAGCAGCTGTGTGGACAAAAATGGCTTGTTGATTTCAGACGAGATTGGGCAGACTGGTTTGAGATGACTACATACTCAGATGATCACAACCAGAATAACCAGCACACAGCTCTCTGAAGGAAATGGGTGACAGCAGTAAAATTCGTCATGAGTCTCAATTTCAGCTGCAACATTCTAATGGTAGCTTCAGAATTTGTAAGCAACATAAAAGCATGGATCCATCCTGCCTTGTATCAACAGTTCAGTGGACTGGTGGACTTATGGTGTAGGAGAATTCCTTCTTGCACACTTAGGGTCCCTTAGTACCAACTGAGCATATTTAAACTTCACAGTCAGAGTATTGTTGCTGACCATGTTCTTCTTATGGCTACTTCCAGCAGGGTAACATATCACAAAGCTCAAATAATCCCAAACTGGTTTCTTGAACATGGCTTCAGTGTACACCAATGGTCTCCACAGTCACCAGATCTCAATCCATTAGAGCACCTTTGCACATGTTTGATGTCGGAGGAAGCGATGTGCAGCTGTCAATATGGATCAAACACCTTGTTGAAAGTATGCCATGATAATTGAGGCAGTTCTGAAGTCAAAGGGCGATCCAACCCAGTACTAGCAAGGTAAACCTAATTAAGTAGGCAGTGAGTGTATTCATATGGTATTACATATTATCTTTAAAAAAAAAAAAAATCAGTTACAATATGCAGCCATTTAATAAGATATACTAAATGTAAGTTAGATGTAAGTTATTTCTGTCCCCTTGCTGTAAACATCCTGAACTCCGAACGCTGAGGAATGAGCATGGCTCATATGCATCAACAACTGTGTTTATGTATTTCTATGTTTTTGTGTTTAATGGTTTATGTACTTTATGTTGGAACCTGTACCAAAGAGCTGTAGTGGTGTAAGCAGGCGGACTCAAGTGCAGATGTCAGACTCAGAAGTTTAATAATGAGCTCGCTGGATGACACTGCAGAAAGACACTACTGCAAAGAGTTAGTCGTGTAGACAAGACCTCATGTAGTGACATGAACAAACAAGTATACACAAGGATGCTGGGAGAACACAGGGTTAAAGTAGGCAGGTGAGACACATGAGGTAAACTGGGAGGGCACAGGTGCAGTCGAGTCGTCATGATGACTGTGACTGGGGAATCCTGGGAATTGTAGTCTAGGCTGGTGATCAGCATAGTGGGGAAGCTGAACTGGGTAGAGGAGGAGCAGGCATGACAGCCTGGCTGTGTGGTCATTAAAACAAATCATCATCATCATCATAACAATTTTAAATTTTATTTAAATTGAGGAAGTTAGCAACCAATGGTGCTAGCTCAGTACTGTAAAGCTGATTCTTCTGACTTCTGCTTGCCAGTTTTCTGTTGTGATACAAGAACGTAGTTTCTAATTTGATTTAGCACGTTAATTGATCTGCTTATCTAGCCTGTTTCTATTCACTTGCTTAGCATCATTTGTGAATTGCTTTAACCGTTCCACAGTATTTGTATAGTTAGGTGTTCAGCTAACTGTATACCTGTGTGTGGCATAGCAATAGCATTTTATAGAATCCTATGTCTAATCTTATTGTATAGAACAATGCTACATACACTATTTAATTTCAAAGTGGAATATTTCCAAAAATTCCTCAGCTTAACTTTCCATGGAAAGTTCCTGCGTAGCTTTTGTAAAATTTAATGTTCTGGAAATTTGCTGTTTGATTGCGTATTCACCTCAGATTCTAGTCTTATATTTGAAGCAAATATATATTTATTTGATTTTCTTTATTCCGTATTTGATTACATTTTTTTTTTCCTTGAAGAAGCATCTTTTGCTTTATGACAAGCTAGCATTGGGATTTGTCATGAAGAATGGCAGCAATATAACTGGTGATAAGCTCTGACAGGTCAAATACAGAATGAACATACAGCATTAGGGCTGTCAGGGCTGGTGACACATATGACATTTGAGGAATGCCATATACATACAATTTGCATGTATATTAACTAAGTAGTAAGGATTTTAAATGACAAAGAATGATGATCACAAAACATCACTGTGTCAATCGGGGGGATTATAATAAAAGCAAAAATTACAGGGGACTTGCTCCAAGCTGAATAAATTGGTCTGATAACATTTTATTGGATTTAGCAGGATGTGAATATTGTTGGAAACCATTTCTGCTCCCTGCTGCTACCACCGCCTGCTCTCATCTGCCTTCCAGGCTCATCTCCAAGGGCCTGTTAAAAGCCCAAAAACTAGGCTTTTAATGTGAAAGGCACTGAAAGTGACAGTCTTTTACAAATGTAATTTACCATTTTAGAAAGTCTGCTTCTTCAATTCTTGTTGAGATGAAGATGAGGTGGTTGATATCATATCTGTGCAGTAAATCAACTGAGAAATGAGAGAAAGGCTTAAACCAGCTTTGTGTGGAATAATCAGAACATTATGTTAAACATTAACCATTAATAACATGAATTTGAGAAAAACCGACCACAATTGAGTTATTTTATAGAGCTTTACTTTCGTCTTTTTACCTGGCCTTTATTTGTTTATGCAGGCCAGCTGTGTTGCTTTTATTTGAGAATTTACAGAAAGCACTCATTGAGACGCAAACAACAGAAGATTCATGTTTCAGTGATGTGATGCCAAACAGAATTACAGCCTCACACATGCAAACACAAGAATCTCTGGATTAATCCTGGAAGAATTAACACAGTGTCCTTATTTCCCAAAATCATGCACGTACACACGACTGTCCACTACACACACACTCTATAGCCAAGACATAAACATCTTCAACTTTTTTTGTTCCTACTTTCTGTTTTCCTTTAATCCTTTTTTTCCACAGCACCTGCAGCAACATGATGTGTGTGTGTGTAGAGTGTGTAGTGTGTGTGCGCGCATCTGGCTGCTATAGACGGGCTGATCAAACTCCTCATGCTGTCTTCTTCACCACAGAACACCTCTAATGTATCTCTGACACTCCCACCTGACACGCTCCCACAACTTCTGTTACTTTTGTCAGATGTTTATTTTCAGCACTGAGGATGGAACAGAAGTTATTCTTTTCTTACTTTTTTTCTGGGTTTGGTAACTGAATGCAGCATGGATTTCACAGTCAGGGGGGAAATGATCATACTGTCAGTTTGTGGCCTAAAAAAAAAAAAAGATGAAAATTTTGTTGTTGTGGTGATAGAAAAAAAACAAAAACAAAACAGGTGATGATGTTTAGGCTGCAATGTGCTTTTCTGTTGGCTTTTGATTTTCTACCTGTTTGTTTTTTTCTCTGTGCAGGCACATAGTTCTTTGTATGAAGTGAAGTTTTTATTTGATATGTAGAAACTAGTCTTTTGTCACTTTTATGTGCTTTATTCTGTGACATCTGCAAATGCTTTGGAAATCCTGAAAGCCTGCTGAACAAATGTACATTCACGGTGAACTATGCACCTTTGATTTACTCTCCCCCTCACTGAAATTCTCATCTAGATATTTGAATTGTGTTGCTATCTAGTTTATGCACGAAAGCCTTTTCTGATTGTTCATATTGCAGATTTAAACCAAGCATGAAGCATGAATTAAAGTCCTGTTTACATCAATCATCATCTACTAATTAAACATTTATTTCCATATAACTAATTGATATTTGTTTACATCCATAAACATGTGTGTCTGGTCTTTGGAGGTTGGACTTGCTGAAGAGACAGGTGTTATGAGAGCTGGGTACACAGCGTGGGTGAGGATGAAGATGATGCAGAGAAGGAGGGAAGTTGAGAAATCATATTCCCCTCCTGCTGATACAAACACTTCAAAGATACTTTCAGGAGGCACCAAGCTCCCTCAGCTGGTGTTGGTGTTGACTAATGAAATGTTAATTATTAGTGACAATCGGGCAATAAGTTCTGCTTTTCCTACAGCTGCACTCAAACTAAAGCGTTAATGCTTAAAAGCAGTGTTAAATGGAGACCGCCGTTCATGCGTGCATCTCTGGTTGGTGTGTAATGCATCAGTGGGGCAGGTTGTTTGTGCTCATGGCCATAGCATTGCTAACGATAATGAACAGGCTGGATGGCGTGCCCCATGCTGCATCGATTGCACGCTCTCACACAGACGGCGGATGGAAATTGGTCCTGCTGGGGAAGCAAAGGCGGCACACACATGCCTGCACCTTCTGTAGACACATATGGGCGCAGGGATCAGCAAACACACACATACTGCGAAAGAGAACGCATGTGTGAGGCAGTGTATATTTATTAACACCCGCGGACACTCGCTGCTCAGTGGGCTGAGGATGATCTTCTTATGGGTAACAGTATGGAGCATATAGAGGAGGAGACCTGCTCAGTGGGCCTCTGTTTTTTCTGATGCAGAAAACTCTTGGATATCCTCCACCTCCTCTCAGGTCCTCAGCTGGTGCATTCTGCAGTTGGAAGCGAGCCCCACACACACAGACGCACACAGTGTCAAGGAAGACAGCAGTGCTTCATTACCACGTCAACGGTTGCCATATTGGCGTATGCTTTATGGTTACTGTTGGAACTCAGAGTTGCTGGCTGGGAGATGGTTAGCTAACAAGAGCAAAGATGAGAGCTGTGTTCAGTACTATTAAGCACGACAACACTACAACAGCAAAGTTTCCTGACCAAGATATCCAGACTGGCAATGAAGTAGTGAACAAGTAAGCAGTTTGGACAGATTATTTTGGTCGCAGATGAATGCCCTGAAAATATCTGCAGGGGGAAGCTGTGCAGTATATAGTATACAAGAGTGGAGATGATATAAACAAACATAAAGAGGCTCCTGGGAATACTACAGATAAATAAAAAAATTAGTCAACAGCACGTTACATTTTTGTTTCTTCTCAGGCATGAATGCTGTGCTGTCCACTGATTGGGTATACCAAGTAGTAAAATGAAAATGATTAAACTTGTGTTATCATTCATTGATCTAGAACAGCTATGTTTCAGGTTTCCCTTTAGATAAATGAGTGTTCATATCATCTATGCCACTTCTTAACAACTCATGATTGAATAAGTGGTGCTGTTTATTGCCTGGTTGCATCTGTCTTAAGTGTATCTTAATGCTTCAGAATCTCTGTGACACCAATTTAATTTGAACAGATAATGTACAGAATGAAGTACAGAAAGGAGGTACTGTCTCTCCATGCTTTGTTGTTAATTCATTCAATAAACAGATCTGACGTCATCCAGAAATCACATAACCTTTACCTTTCTAATATGCTTTCAGACTGCAGTCACTTTTTCCCAGTTCCTTTACTCTAAACCATAACTGAAACTAAATCCACACCACAGGACCTGAGGACAATTATGGTTCAGAGAACTACGTTTGTAGGTTCCCAGTTACTCTGCCATATTTTAACTCTATTGTTCATATTCATTTTTTTCAAAAGAGAGTAGTTTTGCTAACAAGAAAATTTGTTTCAAAAGCTGTGATCGCTTCACTGGCCTGGTGTTATTTTTTGTGCATTTATCCTCTCATTGTTATTATTATTATCAGACCAAAACTGAAATAAGCCAGAATATTGATCTAATAATTTAGATTGCTGTGACCAAACTGTAGCTTTAAAAAGTTAGGAGGGAGAAGCAAAGTGCTTGTCACTGTTGAGTGGAACTATTGTGTGTTTTGAATTGTGCCTGTAAGACTCATTGAGTTAAAAAGAAATACGATACATGCAGGTCTTTAACCTCAGGGATGGTCTGCTGCCTGTGTGTGGTAAATCTCCTCTATACTACACTTGCTTTGTTTTGTTTTTTTGTTTTTTTTTACTGCACCCTCTCTGCCTCTCTCTCTCTCTCTCTGTCTGTTCTTTTCTTTTTCTCTCCATCATCCTCTCTGTTGTGTGAGAGCATGTTAACACTCCAGCCCTGTCAGCGAGCCTCATGGCACCATGGAAACCAGTCACACCATTTTTCCACCAATGTGTCTTTGTGCATGTGTGTTTGCCTGCGTGTTTATGGGCGGGATCAGGATCTTGTTTAGTTTCAAAAAGCCGAGGAGAGGTCACGGTCGTCCCGATGGGTGTCTTTCTGTAATTCATGTAAATTCCCTAAAGACCCCAGCCCCTTTGTTTTCCTCATTGTCCACTGAGCTGAATCTGATGCCTGTTTGATCAATGCAGTTTGATGGAAGAAGTTTTTTTCTTTTTTTGTTTTTAATGTGAAATTCCTTGAGCTCTTTTAATGGTAAACCAGATACTTCACCTTGTCACAAGTGTCTTGATATGTGATACTTCAGGACTCCTGGCCTCCTCACTGTGTTGTGATGAGTTCAGCCAAAGTTAATGAGACTAAAACCTGTGTAGGACATTTTCTCTGTCTTTTCTCACAAAATAATATGACAAAAAAATTACACAGGGCAACAAACAAGCTTGCAATTAGACAGCAAACAACTGGCAAGTTGAGTGTGAATTCATCGTAACTGTTCAGAATGATGACATCTCTTCTTTTAACTACTTTGTATTGATTTATTGTTTGCTGATGGTCTTCAGGCATGTAAGCATCATGCTTCAGACTTAACCCATGGCAGTTTGTTCCAAGAAGCAGGCACATGTGGGCCTGATCAGGGCTACATCTGGCACTTATGGCCCAGTTGCAGGACTGGAAAGTGTTATATGTGCTAGATGTTGTATGAAGATTATGAACTTGGCTTAACGTGGGTTATTGAATATGTTGTATGGGCTAAATGTGGTACAAATGTCATAATCTAACTTTTGGTGTGTGTCCATTTGCGAGGGTTCTGGGTTAAACCCGCCAGACCAGAACCTCTAACGGTGCCGACCTTTTGCATGTAAACTACCATTCCAAACCACATGGTGGTCGTAGTGCACCACTTTCACTCTTTGTCACCTGCCAAAAAAAGAAAAGAAGATGTCAGGAAAAACAAAGAAATAAAAGAAGAAAAAAAAAACTAAAATGACGCAAAAATATTGGAGGAGTTAAAGATGATTGTAGATTTTTCTGTTTTTCATTTGTATAATGCATCATGGGAAAAGATGACTCATACTTAAAGGCTGACATAAGGTGGCTCAGTGATGTCATTTCCTGCCCATTGCATACCCAATCAGCAAGTCAACACCATCGCCTCATCCAGACGTTTGTCAGGGCTGCTCTTTTCTCCTACTACAGGAATGTTTTTCCTCTTGCAAAATTTCCTGAAGGCCTCTTTTGCTGGGTCGTTACTGGTAATGGAGACACCCGTCAACGATCCGGCCCCTTAAAAACTACCCAGAAACCCCACTAGAGAAAGCACACCTTTTGACATTAGCTATGCCAAATGTTGTGAGGGCCAGGTATGGTGCAGTAGCTAAAAGAAAATGCATAATGGTGGACAGTTGACTGGGTTTAGGCAGCTATGCTAACCCTCAGTCAAAGCTAATCATGGTCCAAAGAAAACTGAAGTTGTGGACTGTGTTTGCTGTTTGGACTGTGTAGGGGTTGGGTCTGTCAGTCCAGTCTACGCAAATAACATGTCAACAGCCACCGAACAATGATCACACAATGAAATTATTCAACAATTTCCATCAACTGATACAGAAATGGAAGAGGATCAAACAAAGAAAAGAAAGAAAATACACAAGGACATTTATTTTCTCTTTCTAAGGAAGTGTAGTGTTTCATTTCTTTATCAAGAAGAAGTCTGAAACAGTTGTTCACTCTGACCTGAAAATGAGACAGTACCATAATGTAAGCGGCGCCCACACAAACAAACCTCGAGTATTACTTGCAGTAATATGTTTGAACAAACGTGCGTGTTTTCTCATTCTGTCGCTGACAGCAGTGAAGTATTTCACAAGTATCCTCCCACACTGCCCTGATAGCCTTGTGAACCTAGCCCCTTATTCTCACCCCGAGCCAGTCATATTTCACTCCCCTTTCACATTTGTGAATAGGAGTCTCAAAAGGAGTCTTCACTGTGAATACGCACACACGTGCACGCATGCACGCACGCACACACACTCAAGCATGCAGTGTGCATCTATAGCGAGGAGGTCCTGTTTTAGACTGCTGCACAAATCTTGCTCTGTTAAAAGTTGCCATTGAAATATCGTTCTTCTATTGGTGTTGTGACAAAGAGCAGGGAGGCCGGCAAGCCTATCTCAGTGTGTGTCTTCAGGAGCAATGGGCTGATGGGGATCGCCCAGTGTCTCTGCTCTACAGAGTCAGTGTGCAGAAATAATGCCCATTAGACTTGGTCAATCACGCCCCTCACTCAGAGAAATATGGCTCTTTCACTCATTTCATACTATGATCCATACACTTCACCACGATCCATCACTTCTGTGAAAGACGTCTGCTTCAATGAATGCTTTTATTTATGATCCATTTTTTAAATTAATGCCATCTCATGCTGCGAACTTAGATGCTGAGAAAGCTTTACATGCTGAGTTATGTTTACATATGAAACACCAGAGGCTGTTCATTAATGAATGAAGCTAAAAATGCAGCACAGAAATGCTCTGACAGTCTGTAGGCTGAAGGATTCATGACTCCAAGTACGTGGAAACTATATATGTGCAGTAGCATGCAACACTGAACTTGCTATAAAGCCATGCCAGCTTTCATGTGTAGCTCAAGAATAATTGAGTCTCTTTTCCCAAAACTGTAACAGGTGGATACAAATGAGCTTTGATTTGAGATGCACTCTGACATTTTAAAATGGAGATTCACTTAAAAGCCTAATTAAGGAGAAAAAAAATGGAAGATGCATTATCAGACACCTGTCTAGAATGTTATCAGTCCTGTATTCATTAGATTCAGGAGGCCCACATCTATGCTGATCTCCTATAAACAGAAAGAAATCCGGATTAAACGGCAGCAATCATGTGTCTAAATTCTTTCCCGGTGTTATTTTGAGAAAGGTTAAATTTTAAACACAAATCAGGTAGCCAGGCTTTTTTACTGAGCTATGTAAAGGGTACCTGACTGGAGGCTACTTATCAGAACACTGATGCCCATTTATATGGCTTCAACACATGGATGTGCAAAATGATCTGGATCTTTAAAACGCTGTCTCTTCTGCTCAGTGTTGCTAGATGGGAATCATTGATTACTGATCGTACATTGTAGGTCAAATTATCATACAGATATGAAAGGTATCATACATCTGGCAGCACTGCTTGTGATTCATGTTGATGAATAATGGTGTATGCATTTAATGAATGTAGGTAATTCCACTGATTCCCAACCTGGGTTTAGGTCCTCTCAAAGGGTCACATGATGAAGAAAAGACAGCTCTGTTCAGCTCAAAGCTTTCCTGTCTCTTGTGTGTGTGAAGCCAATCAGAGATGCAGAAACATTATTTTGAGCTTTAGCAGCATGTTTGGGAGCATGGCCTAATCTTGTCTTATGCAGCTAAGAGGAATTAATGCAAATAAATCAAACATTTGCAGCGCTCCGGGATAATTAATAACAGGTAACTTGAATGTAGTTGCATTAACTGTTTAAAAAAAATTAGGTTTAATGCAAGTTAAGTTGAAATTCTACCCTATGCATTCCTCACATGCACAACCTTGTTCTGTAGAACAATGCTACATACACTCTTTGACTACTAGATGAAAAATTCCCATGCAAAGTTTATTGAAAAGGTTCTAGACATTTTACTGCAGATTTTATTCCTTTTGCAACTTCAGTGGTGAATAAATGGAAGATGGTACTGTAAAGTATATTATTCCTCTGTGAAAGGTTGCAGTAGAACACTGAACTGCAGGAGTAAAAGTACACAATTACAGGGAGGGAAAGATGTGGTAAAATGTGTTTTTGGATACGCGAGCTACTGTTCCATGGGTTGGACAGTGTTCTTTGATGCAGATAATGTTACATTTTCTGAGCTTTTGTAGGGAGAGGAGTGTTATTTAAGGCTGGGTGCAGAGAAAAGCCTCTCTTTCAGACCATTGTTGCCCTCTGCAACCATAGCTAACAGACGTCAAAAGACTTTTCACATCTATTCTTTTTAACCCGGGTTGCAATAATACTGGTGAGGAGTCGGCCATAAATAAGCTTCCCCTCTCTCAGTCAACTAGATTAGATTGCATGGAGACATCTGTTGAGTGTAGGTAAGCACTTTCTTTGGCTTCTGACTGTATGGGAAAGGAAGTCCTGAGGATGTGCCTTCAGGCTTTCTCTTTTTATTCTTGCAGTTTGCTCTTTTTTCTTCACCTCCACCCTCTATTGAACATCTAGAAGGCTGCATTGACTTGAGCACAATCGACGCAGCTGACAGCTATTTTCGTTGTACACTGGGAGCTGTTTGATTAACATGAAATCATAGTGTCAGTTTTGCTTTTATGCTGTGCCAAATTCATATAGCAGGATGTTATGCTCAATTATTTCCTTATTTCTTTGACAGCTTCCTACAGTACAACTCTCTCCCCCAAAACAAATAACTTTTTGAATGTTCCATGTTCCTGTTCAAACATGTCTAGATGATCCATCCTGGTAACTTTGTGGATTCTGGTAGCTGTTCATGTGATACCAGGAAATGTTTAACCCCTATTGTGGAGAGACAAAAAAGGTTGTTTTAATCCCAGTGCGAGAGGGGAGGGGTGGGTTGTGGGAGGAGGGCACGAGGGACTGTGGGTGTGTTGGAGGGGTGTGGGTGGGGGATGATTTTGTGAGGGAATCAGCTCCTCTCTTTACTGTCACTCAGTTAGTGCAAATGCATTGAGGAATACACAACTGCTGGGATTATGACAACTGAGCTTGACTCACTTAAAATAAATGCACACGCTGAGGGGATTTGACCTTATTGATACACGCACAGATAAAGGTGAGGAGCTCTCCTTTTTTGCTTAAAGGTCACACAGGCATGTTTTATGTTGAAAGCGCAGCTATTGATGCTGTCTGATATCTGCAGGTTGTTGCACCAAGTCAGCTTCTTGTTTGAGCTCTCATTTGTTTGTTTCGTCTTTCCTAAAGTGATGACACATTCAAGAAAATTACATTGCTGAAACAATTTTTAATCATGGTAGAAGAATTATTTTACATCTAACAATTCATATAAAGGAAAAATAAACAATAGCAGCTCTAAAGCTCTAAATAAAATCTTTTTTTTTCCAGGGGTTTCCAGGAATTCCATTCAAACAAGAAAATACTTTTTCTGCTGTTTGAGTTTTCTGATCTCATGGTCATTTTTCACATATTTTCAATGAAAATATGTGAAAACATTTCAATGAATAGTCCACAGAGTCCACAGTTATAAAATGAGTTATGAATTAGTATAGTTTGTATAATTAGTATTATTAATTGTAAAATGAATAGTCATGTTTCCCAACTGGCTTGTATTAAATGTGAGCAGTACAAAGCGGCTGCATTTTCTTTTTTGGATATTCTCAGTCAGTTGTTGTCATCGTGCTTTGACAGTTGAGGCTGTGGTAGTATTTTTTTTTATGCACACTGGTTCTGCAGTGAGACTCGTTTCCACTGACAGTTAAGTGTGATATTAATAGTTTGCACATTTCCAACAAGTGCAAATCAACGAATCCTCTTCATTCTGCCGTTTATTGTGATGTATTTTAGCTCATCTTCCATGTAATGGCAAAACGAGCACACGACAGCCCCAGCAAGCCATGTCTCCTGGTGTACATTCCTCATAGGGGTAGAAAGAGTGTGTTCCTGCTCTAATTATTTCTCCCCTCTTTGGCGGTAATGGTGCTTCATAGGAAGAGCGGTATCATCTATGGCTACGCTCTGCCTCTCATTAGGCAAGACTCTAAAATTAAACCCACAGGCTTCTCCACTGCTGTCGAGTCCCCTTCCTCTGCCTGACAAACAGAAACACACACACACACACGCGCACACTCATCAAATTAACGCAGCCTGGAGGAGGAAACCAACCTCATTAAAGACCACAATGCTACAATACTTGCCGTTATCTGCAGAAAGTTGTGCTTGTTCGACTTTACTTTCACCTGTGGCATTTATGTAATATAACATGAGGAATAGAAGCAAGGTCTTGCCAGCGTGCACACATAACAATAAACAATTCTCAATAATGCTCAATATAATCTGTGCTTTTTCTTAAAACATACTGTATATATGGATGTATAAAGGTCAGAATATAATTGCTATTAAACTGTCAACGTTATCTACTCAAACTGATTATTTTTGACAGCTTTACCATTTCTAATTTACTTGATTGCAGATGTGCCTAAAAGACTAAAAAGTGATGAGAAAAAAGAGAAAATACAGAGCAAAAGACCAAAGATGAGTAAATCTCAGTCAGTGTTATAAAAGCGACCTAACCTCCACACCTATAGGGGGACCCTCTGAACTTTAAGACCATTGCTTGTTTGTTCTAAATGCAAATATGAAGCAACATTTATTACTAGTTTGAAGTCTAATGATGAATGTTTGTGCCCTGTTTTAGCCTCCACAACCTCTCCAGACACCTGTCTCCACTAAAATAATCTGGCGAGTTCACCATTTAATCTCCAGTTTAAATAGCTTGTGGTTCAGTGGTTGTTAAAGCAACATTCTTGAAAGCATAAATAATATAAAATGAGGAACACAAAACCAAAACCATCAGCTGAAATGCCAAAGGAGGCAATAGTATGAAGTAATAAGCAGTGACAGCAGCATCCGTTTTCTGGAATGATTAGCTCTTATCTCTAATTACTTAAATAAGATGAGATAAAATAAAATAAAATGTCATACGGCTGCCTGTTTTCTTTGAAAGGACACATGAGTCTTGCCTTAGGTTTTAGGGATTTTGTGTATTTTTTGCTGTGAGCTGTTTAGTAATCTCATTCGCCGACCACTTTTGGCATGCTATTAAGTTATTTTGAGTCCCACTTCTCTGTTCCCTTTCTTATCACCATGGCAGCCAATCTGGACTAAACGCTGTCTGACTCTGGGGTGTCTAAGAGCAGAGGTGGGTTGGTGGGATTGCTGGCATAATGTCATGGGGTGAGGCTTCCTTTGATGGGATCAGGATTGAGAACATTCAAACAGGATGTGAAAAGGTCATCTTGTTGTTGTGTCTTATTTAGATGTCACAGCTGCAAACAGCTTAAACAGCTGTTAACAAATGCAGAGAAGTGAGAGTGTCCAGTGCTGTTAAATCAAAATTCAGGAGCTGAAGAAGACAGCGGCTGACATGTACTTTTATACTCCAGTGTGGAGTCAGCGCAGGTGTCAGCAGGAAGGCAAAGTGATGTGAGAACAGCATCTATGTCAGTGGTTTTTAAAATCTGGGTCAGAATCCTCATAAATTTAAAGCCACATGGAAGATCTGATTTTCTGTTGCAATATTCAGTAAGAAGAAAGATATCAACAATACGATAAGGTGTTTGAAATCTGTGAATCATACAAATAACAAAAATAAATAACATGAGAGAATAACATGAAAAAAAAAAACATAATAAAAACCCTTTATAAGTTTTGAATGTACCGAGGCTGTGAAACCGAGTCTTAGCGAGATTTTCAACAGAAGAAACACATAGCGCATGTTATTCGTGTGAAACACAATTAACGTAACCCTGCAGTTGACAATTGCATCAGTGTAGTGGAGCAGAAAGCAGTGTTTGTACTTAACCATGTGGAAAAGGCATCTCTTTTTCGTGCGGGACTTCCAGACTCTTATTTTGAGCAGCACACTGAAGTCGATAAGCCCTCACTGGAAGAAAATTGGATTGGCTTCTTCAGTCATTTCGCCTGTCAATTTATTTGGGCTGTTGCGTGTTCAATGTGACGTGGTTTAAGGAAATGAAGAAATTGCTTGGTATAAAACAAGGCAGAGGGCAGAAAGGCAATAAATACAGAGCCTTGCACAGAGATGAGGAAAACAAGAACGGAGCAGGAGATCAGAACCTTTTCTGTGACCCATGGCTCCATGTTGAAGCTATAGAAAAGCAGTTTTGGATTCACCCAAAAGATTCATCTCATTTTATGACTTTCTTTCACACGTCATCATCCTTAACTGCTTCTTCTGTGCATAGCCTAACCCACCTCTCTTGAAGCAAAGGGACAAGACAGGTCACCAGGACTGCCTATGGATAAACATCTCCATACACATCACATCAATTGGCAATTCAGGATTATCAGTTAGCCGGACAGGGATGGTATTGTAGCCTGACAGATCAGACCCAGATCTAGACAGATGTAGTGTCTGAAAACAAACCAAAGCGCAACAATGACTGGTTTTCAAACTGCCTCATGCAGTTGGTTAATGCTACAACCAGTTAGAGCAACACACAAGGTGACTTATTCAGAACAACAAAAGTCGATGGGAGAATGTTATGGAGAAGAGAGACTTTATCATTATAGCAAGTCTACCAAATATCATTTACCATTTGTAAACGAGATTGACCTCCTCCATCACAATCCTTAAGAGATTGTCACAGAAATCCAAGTTTTTAAATGTCAATGACAAAGTTGGTTTGAACGACAGTGGTTCTTTTGCTGCATCCATCTTATTTGTTTACCATCCAGACTACAATGTTGTGCTATGTCGTGATTGCGTGAAGCCCTCTCAGAGACTCTACAAGGATGGACTGATCTGTTTTGCTCCCCAAGGCTTTTGGGCATCTTTAATGAGCTTTAGCAGAGGGTAGCTAGAAGGACCTGTTGAGCAAATGTAAATTTTCTAGTGGTACGTGTGGATTTCTAGGCTAATATTGGGCTGTTTGTGTAAGCCACAGTACAAGCCTGATTTTGTGGAGAACACTCAAATTCCACAAAGAAAGATCCGACCTGGGATTCAAAAAACAGGAATTTTCTAGCTGTGAGGTAAAAGTGCATACCACTATGCTGCCTTTGACTCAAACAATATACCCTGAGAAAGACCATGGGGATTTAAATAAATTATTATTAATTATTATATCTTAGATATGTGGAAATACAAGAAAATGCGACCCCTGACCACCACAGTTACTGCAGCCTACACATGTTTATATATATTCTTGTGCATCTCTTCTCTCTGTGCTGCCTCCCTCCTTTTTTCTTCCTTTACCTGTCCAGTCTTTGGTAGGAGGGTCCCCTCTTATGAGACAACTGCTCAAGGTTTCTTCACCTAAAGGAGTTTTTCCTTTCTACTGTTTGGTTTAAAGTTTTTATTTTGTTTTACTTGTCACTGTCTCTTAATGAATGTTTCTTTTCTTTGAATTTTATTATATTACTAATACTTATATTTGCTTGGGGGTCATGCTACGGGTCTCTGCAAACCATCTAGAGACGATTTGTAATGCAATATACACAATATAAATGAAATTGAATTGAATGGGTGCACTGATTCACATGTCTCCAAAATGCAATAGCCTCATATATGTATAGGTATCAACACCTACATGAGATGAGAACATGCCGTATCTGTCAGATGTTGAAGAGTAGGCAGTGCATATATGAGATCAGGAGTCAAAAGGAAATTAAGTCCTTTATTTTAGAAAGCGCTTCAAAAGCAAGAAACAAAAACTAAAAGACTGAAGTCAATAATGACACTATTCATCAGAGAGCGCAAGACTGACTAAATGACAAGTAGAAAGGCAGCAGATCAGCAAGGAATGAAAGGCTGGGCAGTATATAGACACAGGGCTGATGAGACACAGGTGTGAACAATCAGGACAGAGAAGAACAGCTGAAGTGGAACCAGCACACAAGGAATGGCACTTTAAATCAAAGCAGGAAGTAAAGCCACTGGTTAAGACACAAAAGGCAGCGATAGAAATAAACTAATACACTGAAGGGCAACATATGAAAAATCAAGATGAAGTTGATCTGTTTTAAACTCCCATTCCTAATCAAGTTTCCAAATGCAAGAAAAGGTGAAGTAAAGTCTCTGGCATTAAAGTCAGGGTAACATTACTACTCACCCCTCCTCCTTAGAAGTGCCAAATAGATATATTGTTTGTAGCCAAGTAATAATGTATCAAGAAGCTGAACATTAGTTTGGAAATGTTGCTGTAGATGCCTTGATACATTTTTTTTTGAGGCAATATCGTGGAAATGCAGTGATGGCATTATACGTTGGTTGCAGTGCTCTTACAAATACACCGTGACTTTCTGCGCAGCATGTACCTCCACCTGAAGTCCAGACCTTAAGCTGAGAATCTTTTTTCACACAGAGTGCATGGAAGAAAATAAAGAGACAACTGAAAAGAAGAAAAGAGGATTGGTTATGGTAGGTTAGAAAGCAGCAGATGAAACTGGAGGGGGTCAGGAGAGGGGAGCAAAATTAAGACAGTATTGGAGAAATGTCTGAGAGGAAGGAGGTTGAGAGTAAGGATGACAGTAAAAGAAGAGGAGAGGAATGGATAACAAGGAGAGTAATAGAGTGGTTAAAAGAAAAGAGATGAAGGAGATGAGACAAGATAAGAGGTGAGACGAGGGGAGGAGATGTGTCTGCTGCAGCTCTCAGCTACAGGCTTTCGTGTCTATCAGCTTTGATTACACACTGTTGCCTCTGAAAATCCAAGATCACACTCTGTTTTACACAGCTTGAGTGTTTGCTTTCTTTCCTCCTCTAAAAGTTGCCTTTGTTGGTAGTGTTTTAAGTGTATTTTCAACAAGCTAGCACACAAACAGATGATAATACATTTAAAAAACATGTCTCCTCATGAGACAAAGTCTGTTTGAGGACAGATTTCATAATAATATTAATACATTTTATTTATAGGTGCCTTTCTGATATTCAAGGTCACTGTACAGGTCAAATCATGTCGTAGCATTCTTTGAAGGTGGCAGAGAAGGACACTTCTGATATGAAAGTTATTTTTAGAATATTACAATAAAACCAGGCATCAACAAACAAGCCTGTTGTGGTATGACATGGATAACTTTTCTGTTTTGTTTTGTTTTCAAAAGGAGGACAGAGAAATCAAAATGCTGTTTTCTAAAATGTGCTCTTATTCTCATTTTCTGTTCATCAGATTGAAGAAAAATAAAAGGAAGAGATCAGGTTTCCAGGGAGAAAGAGGAGAAAGGAGACTTTGGTTTCTCTGGTAAGTTAGAAATATTTTGATATCATCATTTTCCAAAAGAGGGTGGGAGTCGAGTCCTTCACAATCAAACGTTCTTCTCAATGGCATTTCCGTTCTGGCTGGATTTAAAAACGCACAGTTGTCAGTCTGTCTCAGCGTCTGGGAAGTCTGTCTAGTTGGAAATATCTTCATGGACAATACTGTAAAAGTGTGAAGATATTAATATTAACACAATCTCACCCAACCTTCCTCTGTCACTTTTGGTGTCTGTTTGATGCCTGATCTTTTGTTCTTGCAGTGAGGCAAAGGTCATCCTTCTTTGTCATTTGTTGACTGACAATGTGGACTTTAGTATCAACGTCCATTTTGGCAGCTAGGTTTGGTAAGGAATTAAACCAAAAAAATGTTTTGGGGAACCAACTGTCTTTTTGGTTCATATGGTTGTCAACCATAGCACACCCTCTCATCCACATGCACTGCTGTGACAGTGGCTGTCCATACTTTGTGTTAAAAAGAGAGTAGTAGGCACAGTTTAGGCTCGAAGTGCTATTTTGAGATTTCAGTTTGTCATAGAGGAGGTGTGCAGAGGTAGAAAAGTCCCAATACCAGTTGTGTGATTAAAAGCTAAAACGGCTCTCTTACGAAAAAGAAGGTCTCATGATGCAATAGAGCTGAGAGAATTGGTTTTGAATCGACCCTCAATGACCTTTGGCTCACTTCCTCATTGTGCTGCGCTGAAACCTTCAGCAGGGAGTTGATCTAATGCTTTGTGAGTGGACGTGACACAGAGTGATGCGTGTCCACCGTCCACTGGAGTGTGAAGGAAGGATCCCATGTCGGCCTTGCAGCATGTCTCACTGCTGGGCTGAGCGGAGAGTTAAGGGACTCTGACGGCTGGAAGCTCATCCGCCTCTTCTGTCGGTGCCGTGGTTTTTTTTTTTTTTTTGTTGCTGGAGTCAGGGTGCTATCTCGATTCTCTTATTTGCCTCTGCTTTTCTTCCACTCTGTTTATCTCTCAAGTCTTTCCATTTCTCATGCCATCTCAGCGTGGTGGCGGCTTGTTGTTGTGAATGTGTGCTGTGGGCCAGATAGGCTGAATCCACAGTTTTCAATGGTGGAATCACAGAAAGCCACATTTAGGAGCTGCGGACTGAATTTATGGTTTGGAACACAGTGAGGCGTAAAGTTTCTATTGTGAAAAGCTGCATTCAGAGCCCACCAATAGAAGGCCAAAGAGGTTTCTGTTAACCTCCACGCTGCTGTTGTTTTCCAGCCGTTCTTCTTCATTGTTTGAGTGTATTGATACATAATAGAGTTGGGTGAGAAAGAACTGAGGATATTACATATGAATGGTTCTGAAACTCACATATCCTGATTTTTTTTTTTCATTTGGAATAAAATCAGGAAACATTTGCACAATGATATATTTGCAACTTTAGGATCTAGCCTCAACAGATTCCTCACTCCATAACATTCTGCCTCCTCTTAAACCCTCTGACTGGTTAGTGTTTAGTTTATTGCTTTATTTTTTATTATGATAGATGTTCAGTTAGATGGTTTGGATTAGGCAAAGATGTAATGGTCAGAGCCAACCAGACGCAAAATGGAGGCAAGCAATGATTAAAAATAAAGATGTTTGTCGAACTTTGACAGCAGAAAGCACCTGTGGATGACAAAAAAACAAACAAAAAATAAAACAACAAATCTATTTTGGATTGAACTTTTACACATCAGAATGGGGCATTTCCATTATTTGTCAAAAAGAAACCTGTCTGAAGTTGGCATCTGGCTTAGACACTTGTAGCATTTTACCGATTAGATGAGCATTTAGATGCTATTTATTTATTTATCCATGTATTTATTTATTTTGGGTACCTAGTACAAGAAAGTGCTGCAGGACAGAAATCATCAGCATACACAAAGCATCAGCAGAGTTTTTATTTCTTTCTTTATTTTTACTTTAACATCTCAGCTTGGCGCAGCTGCAGAAGTGCACATGTACGTAGTGCTGCCCTGGTAATATTACAAAACAGATTGAAACAATTTATTAAAGCCCACGAGTCAGTGAATCCACGGATTGGGAACAATATTTGGAAAAAAAAAAAGCATTTAACTTTTAGTTTCTTATAAACCAATTGATCTGGCCTGAGGATATTGAAGGAAACTTTATGATCAAAAGTCTATGGAAGGAAATGCGTGCTATGTGATTTTCACATGACTTCTTTTTTTGCCTTGTTTTATCCAATAATACGCCTCCTGAGCTGCAACATTACTTTTCCCATCTGGCCAAGATAATTTAATGCTTGACATTCCCATGTTTCTCTCCTGTTGTTGTGTGCATCGTCCACTGGCCAATAAAAAACAGGGGCATCCAATGACCCTTCCAAACAGAGACAGTGGGCAAGTTATTAAAAGGTTATATGAAACCAGGGTTGCCTTTTTATACTTTTATTCTGTTCCCAAGATGGAGAGGGATGTGTTTGTCTACTGGTTCCTCTTAGTTCATTTGAAATCATCAGTTGCATCTATCCATTAGTTCACGTTTACGCTCTTAATCATTGTTATTTTAAAGTTCAGTGATCTTGAAGACAGTGCAGTGTATAATGCTGAACAATTCATCCCATCCACTGTGAGTGGAGCAGTTCCTCCTCACCTTTGGTTTTGAACAAGTGGTATCCTCACTTCTGAACTGAGGCAATCTAGGAAGTGACAAAAATTGCAGTTGTTTGGCTGACCACTAGGGACTGGCTCCAAAACAGAACAAATTCCTGTTGACCCCCCGTTAAAATTCCTGACTTTGCAGCAGAAACAAAGAGCTTGGTCCAAAAAACAACAACAAAAAACTGTTTTGGTCTTTGTTGTTAGAACAGCAGCAGAGATCAGATGAGCTAAAGAAGAAGAGCTGAGGGATTCATATCTCCACAGGGGTCCTCAGGCTGTTTCAGATTCACGTCGTTTCAGACGGCTGCATCAAAATATTTCTAAGGTATCTCTTTGATGCGACCCTGACGAATCTTTGACGGTCCTCTGTGTCAACAGTCTTGTCTGTACGTTATGTCTACTGCATGTGAAAAAGAAAATGTCTGCTTGTTTTCCACTGTCTGTGGTTGTGTGACAGACGAAGGCAGACAGGGAGATTCAGACAGCGATGGAAAGAAGGACACAAATAAACAGATGAATAGATGGATACAACACAGAGAAACAGAAATGGGCTGAGTGGTGAGAAAGTGGCTGTTGAGGTCCCTCTTGAGGGGCTTCTGCTCTCCTTCTTCATCTGCTAGGGATGTTGAAGGAAAGTCATCTCTGTGCTACACAGACTCACAAACAGCCTGGAGAGTTTTCTATCTGCACTTTGATCTCTATTTTCTCCCTGCCTTCCACCTGCTCAACCTTCCTCCAGGCCTAAACCTTTCCACCTTCCATCCACAATTATCTGGCATGACATTTTTTAAAAAGAGAGCATTATCTGGGCTTTATATACTGGTTCTATTTCTTGAGTACAAGTCCAGATGGGCTGCTTATTCCCGCTCTGATTGTTTGTGTTTGGTTCAGTTAAGTCAGCTTCAAATTTAGCAAACAGATGTAAGATTTGTACCTGAAGTGTAAACTCCAGCTCTATAAAGGTAAGACATCCTTAAGTGGCTGCATTTCTCTGGCTGGCTTTAGAGTCAAGTATTAAAAAAAAAAAGAAAAAAAAAGAAAGGTGTATCCATGCCACTTTCAAGCATTTATCTTTATTGTCCTGCAGAGAAAACTGCAGGACAAAAGCTCGCCGAGGCTATGATAGATACACACAATTCCATTATTGATTCTGCCGATTAAAGGTCTTTGTGATCGTCTTTTCTCTTTGAAACACCTCTGAGTCTTTTATTCACACGCCAGAAATCCGATTTGTCCGCGTCAGAATATCGACATGGCTTCAGGACAGAGAAGAGTTCCTTGCATCGTCTGAAGTCTGTGGGATCCATGTGTTTGGAATGGCCTCTGAGAAACCAAATGATGTATGAAATGGCAGGCGAGGGTCTTGGTTCGAGGCCAAGTCTATCTGCTCATCACTATAAACAGCCTGCTTCCTGGCTGTTGTAGTGGAATACAAATGGTTGAATTTAGATGTAACCCCTGGCTCACCTGCATCTCAGCCAAGTCTAATGAGAAATCTCGCTCTGAACCTGCCATGAAAGAGAGTAAAAGAAAGAGAAAGGATGGAGCGTGACAGCACACTGAAATAGCATGGGGTGTATACTATTTCTTTGAATCTCTACTGCTTGGCAAATAACATCAAATGTCCATCTGCCAGTATATATGTATATGTTTTTTTTTTTATTATTATTATTGATTCATTAAGCACTGGCATTGACCGTTCACACAGTCATCCTAGAACTGAAAGAACATGACTACAGTGTTTTAATAAGAGAGAACCTTTGTTACCATACCAAGCAGTCTATGTAAAATGTAAATAAAGGCAGAATGCAGTTATTTAGAGATCCCATAAACCTATATTTTATTCATAATAGAACATAGAAAACATATCATTTGTGATAATTTTATTTTTTTTAAAAAGAAGTCATTTTGAATTTGATCACAGCTGTGAGTCTGGACAATACTGGGACACAGGAAACAGAAGGCTGCAAATGAAATTGGTAGTAAAGAGAAACATCTTGCAATTAACTAGGTAAGTTGGCAACAAGGCAGTGACATGATTAGGTGTAAGAAAGAGTATCTTCAAAATGTAGAGGATTTCAGATGTAAAAGTAGAAGAGCAGAGGTTCACCAATATAATGTTGCACAGATTTTGTATATGTCATCATCTGCAGTACTGTACATATCATTAAGAGATTCTGAGAATCTGAAGAAATCTCTGAGCGCCAGTGACATGCTCCGAAATTGTTATTTCCTGTAATCTTCGGGCCATCAGGTAACTGCATTAAAGCACAGCAGCGATTCTCTAATGGAAATCACAATACAGCCTCTGGAATACTTCTGGAAATCGCTGTCACGAAGAAGCTCTGTCGAAGCCATATGTGAACATGATCCAGAAATTCTATCATCTCCTCTGGGCCAAGACCCCCTTCATCAACTGAAAGGAGACTGAAAGCAGAACTTTTACCAATTGAAGGAATTTGGTTCACCATGAAACAAAAATATATCAAAGAAGATGTAGGACTGTTGACAAGCTAGAATCCTCCATCAGGCAGAAATGGGACAACATTCACCTCCCAGAATTCCAGCAGCTGATCTCTTCAGATGTATAGGGAACTATTGTGAAAAGAGTAAAGTAATAAACGTTGCCCAGTCCCAGTTTTTTTTTTTTAATTTTAATTAATTATTATTATTATTTTTTTAGATTTGTTGCTACCATTGAATTTAAGTAACCTTGTTGTTGTTGTTTTGGGTACATTTTCTCAGTTTAAACATCTTATATTACATTGTTCTATTGTGAATAAGATGTGTAGTTCATGAGATTGGCAAATAAATAAATTCGGATTTTACAGCTTTCTGACTTGTTTTGAAGTTGGTTTTGCAGTTCTACTTTTCATATGAGTTGGAATTTTTGGGAAATTCAGCAACTTACAGGCAAGTTCTTCTATACCTGCCTATTATCCTACCAAATAGTCTGGGCTTAATGCCTTTTTTTTAATATCCTTGTCCTGTCATGTTCAAGCCTGGGGCTATAAACAGTCTGAAACTCCTCTGCTCTCCTTCCTTGGATGGAAGTCACATGCTCCATGTCTGGCAGCACTTTCAACCTTCCGGTGTCAGCCTTTTTCTGTGCTGTACCTGCACTGACTGATAGTTGCAGTCAGGAAGAGTTCCTCTAAAGACTGGCCTAGCCATTATCCATCACTTCTCCTGCATTAGTAACTAGCCTCATCACATCAAATGCAGACCCAGGACAGAGGCTGTTATCAGACGCCGGGTGGGCTATTAGTGTTAAAAGGGAGCAATGCTTCCGCTGAAATCAATTTTTGACAGAGGAGAATTGATGGTAAAATATGGGGAAATTATTTCTGATGGGGCCAGATTATCTGTAGGGATGAGGCACTGTTTGTCTGAGCTGCAACACTTTCTGGGCAAAACACCAAACCTGCTCAAAGCACACTTAAACCCTCCAAATGAAGGACATTAAAGGGAAAATCTCAGGGAAAACTTGGAAAGCTTTTTAAATTTAGTCTCTGGTGTGTTTTCATGCTCATTTTCATGTAAACCTACACGGATAATTACACCAAAAATAAAGTAACTCGCTTTATGAGAAAGCCGCATCCTCTATTAGTATCAACGCCCGTGATCTAACCGTTCAGTCAGTCACAAACATGAAACAGATAGAAACATGCTCATACTAAGCCTTGGTAAGGCACCAGCAGTTGCCATCAGTAACTCACTCCCCAGGGCTTTCTGTGGCACTGATTAATCTCTAAACTCTTTTTGTAATTTCACAAATCCAAGGGTTGACATAAAATGGGGTCACCTGACTGCTTGATGAATAAAACTACTCTCAGCAGCTTAAGGAAACGTGTTATTTTTCCCTCAATTATTTCAGCCTCATTTAAACATCACAAATTTCAGGGCTTTTCGGGATCAGATTCCATCTAAAGCCTTTGGAAGGCGAATTTAAAATGAAAATTCACTGCAACAATCTAAGACTCAAATACAGTTAGAAGGCTATCTCTCAGGGATGTCTTTTACCGAGTTTAGCATATGAAGACAGAGTAGTGCAGTGAAATGCAAGACTTCAGACTTGCCTGTGTTTGGATCAAACATGCTTTGCTTCATACCTGCAATGTGTTGAGGTGTATTATAGTGAAACAAAGTTCTCCTGTGGATTATATTGCAAATGTATCTGTTTTATACAGTGGTTTATTTTTTATTGAAAATTATTTGTTTATATACAGATACATTAAGACAATTTATTGATGAAAAAAATGGAAATTTGTCATGTATACATTCATTCGTTTGTTTTGCTTTTTAACTGATTCAGTATTTTGTGAGATAAAACAACTTCTAATTGTTTCCCTCAATAAAAAAAGACCACAATTTGATTTTCTCACACTATGAAAAGGCCATTGTTTGTCTCCTCTACATCTGAAATTGGATGGTGTGTCCTTTTGGAAAGCAGCGGTGGGGAAATGATTTGTATTCACCTGCCGTATCTGAATAGAGCCGAGGAGGGGCTCAGAGAAAGCGAGGGGGCTGTTACATAGTGCTTCTTTATGTGATAATGGATTGCTCTGCCATTCACACACATTGTGTTGTGGTGTGTCTACCAGTCAATACTCAAACTGGAAGGATGAATGGGAAGTTTGAACAGTAGCCCCTTAAAATGTCTTACATTGACATGACAGGTGATGCAGTTACTTCTGTGATGTCAAACCACCAAGGAAAGAGGACGGCACCTCGTGCACATGCCATATGTGTGTCCGATCATCCTGTCCTGCAAATTAATTCCTTTATTCTTTTCTCTCTTTTTTTTATGTAGCTGCACTCTTTCTAATGGCCCAGCTGGGCAACTGGATTCTTCTGTCAGTAACACAAAAGAGACAAAGTGAAACCAGGGACGGCTGGTAATGAGTAACTCCTCTTACAGTGTTACACATAGACTGGCCGCAGTGTGGGGAAACCTTCTGGAGACAATGGAGGGTTTTGAGAGGTCTCTAGCCCTCTGAAGCAGTTCTTTGATTGAATTTCCAGGCTCTGGGCTCCAGTGTTGAGGATGATTGTAGAGTGGGAGCTGTGGGTCCGTGGTGGGGTGAGGACCCTCCTCTGTGCTGACCTTTCACAGACACAGGTGGGGTGGAGTGGAGGGAGTTGCTGAAGGAGGAGGAGAAGGAGAAGAGAACTGTAGGAGAAGCCTATTGTGGTTCTGTGTGAATTGAGAGGTGGCACTCAGCAACACTAGAACTCACTTCTCCGTCCACCTGCAGCCTATTGCAACACTTTTCTTTCAGCTCACTTTTTAAAAAAGTTCTGTTAACACAGCAGAGGCAGATTTTTTGAGATTACAGCCACCCCCCCCCCCCCCCCTTTTTTTTGTTTTTTAATATCTTCACAGAATGTTAATAGAGACATACTGTAACAGCTTACAGTTTGACAGATCAGCAGCATGATTCTGACGATGATGATGATGATCTGTTGTTGGTCCACCACTTTTCAATTAAGATTTAAGAAGTCTTGCTGGAGATAGCGGGAATACACTGGTGGAATGGATGAAATTTCAAAAGTTGTCAGAAATGTTTGGTCACCATCTTGCTGAAAGACAAGTCCTTACAATAGAGTAAGAGTTGTTGCACCTAGCTTTTTTCTTGTAATAAATATATATTTTTTAAAAAAGTGGTGTTGATGTGATCTAACTGCTTATCATGTGAAAATTCTGGATCCACTCAGTAGTAGAGCATATCATGAAAAGGCCACTTTTTCTGATGTTGAAGGTATATTATTGAGTGTCTGAAGTGACTACAAACCAAAAATTTCCAAATTAACAAAACCTTGTCACATTGCTTGGGTAATATATAATTCAGTTCAGATCTGCAGGCTACTGTTCCATCACAGAGCCAGATCTGCACAATATTCTCTGTCTTCATCAAATTTTGCTTCAACTTTCTCCACAACATGATGCATTTGCTGGACTGCAGAAGTGACTGTCACAAAGTTATAGCACAAATTTTAAAAAAAAGGAACATTTTGCTTAAGATGGAAAGGAGTGACACGGAGTATCTGAATCCGTCTCTTAAAAGCAGATGAACAAAAGTGTGAAGACAGTTTTTAGGGTGTGTAGTACTATATCCTTGTGGTATTTTTTTCTTGTGGTATTTTGACTAAGCATATCATATATATTTGAATTGGACCTGAAGAAATTGTGTCAATTGTGTCAACTTTTGAAATGAAGGTTGTAATTTATTTCTGTTCTCAAAGTGCCCAAATAAAGGGGAAATGTTGTGACAGGAAGGACCCAAGATCAACAAACCCAAACTCCTGAAACCACGACAGTGAAATACCAATACATAAAACAGAGATTAAACAGGTGAGAGCACATGAAAATCGAGACTAACTGAAACCCTTGCTCATGAAACAAACACTGAAGCAGTGGCGTTCGCTTGGATAGTACGGTCCATCCATTCCATGAGAATTAACAACTAGGAAATATTAAAAGTACAGCATTAAAAGTAGACTGGTTAATCGTCAATCGACTGGGAATTTGTTTGAACAATTGGTGTAAGCCATAAAAAAACACATTTGGGTTGACCTCAGGTTAATATAGATGCCAAATAAAACCACACTATCCTCAGAACAAAATGATTATACATCAGTGTCTTAAGGAACTTTGGTACTGTAACTATTATTTTGCATTTTTTTTAAACTACACGTCTGTCTGAACATGAATATAGGGTCTGGATATGCAAGGTACTCTGACTCCTCTCACTCACCTGTTCACTGGCTACGAGGAGTGACAGCCTGCCAACACTGCTAAGGTGTGTGTTTTGTCAGGCAGAAGAGGAAAACTCAGGGCTGAGCTTGTAATTTAGGATGTCCTAAAATACATTGTTGTCCTGCAGCAAGCAGGTCAGGGTCAGGAACTGAAAATGTTTTGGCACTCATCAAAAATGATGAGCCTGGAGCACATTTTAAAATGTCTCATTGTCAGCAGTGAAAGTTTAACTGAATTTGATGGGAAGCTTTTTCACATAAATATCCCAGCAGTAATGTAGTGATCTGTTGTCAGCTTGAGAATTGTTATATTTACTCATCTTTTATTCCCGAGTCTTCTGTATGTCTGCTCTGCTTGACTTTGCTTGATAATGCCTGATAATGCACTCGTGAAGCAGAAAAAAATGAGGCGAACAGCAACAGAGACTCATACAATGAGCTCAAATGAAACAAGAGCACAGAAATGATGGAAGCTTTCAGCTTGGCCACATATGGCTCATATTGCATATGTTAGCATATAGCTAGTAATGTGTTTCTAATGGATTCAAATACATCTTGCTCACAACTGAAAGATATTAGCACCACTAGAAAAGCTGATAATGCATGAATCAGCATTTCAGCCCCAGGTGTTTGAATGTATAAAATCCGAGACTGTCATACTGATGATATAGCGTTTAGCTCAGACTACAGCCTTATATTACCACTAGCATGGCTGTAGACTGCTTTCAATGTGTTTTAGTCTGCAAGATGTTGCATTATTAGAAAATAATTTTATTCCATGCTGTGAAGTCAGCTTGCTGTGTAGTCTGATAATGAGCATTGAAATGGTCAAAGTGTGGCCTATGGGGTCCGTTTAACAGAGCAGACCTCACTACCCACCTGCTACTCACTGATTTAAAGTTATGTTTGCCGGTAACATGCTGTGGTAACAGATTGTTCCAGCTCACAGTCAGTGTTCATGCTTTGTTATTTGATGTCGTCTGCAGATTTCGCTTGACAGAATGGCACCACACAAAGCACGGACAGCTCTAAAGGACCAGTTGTTCGCTGCCTGCATGCATACTGTATCAGCACAATTCAAATTCCACCAGAAGAGTGTTTGTTATGCTGCAGCTACACTGTTCTAGAAAGGCCTGCTTACATCCACTGTTGACACATAGTTATCATATATAAACACAGTTTCACTGTGTCACCATGACTCATCAACTCATCAAAACATCTCAACTTCCAGTTTGTGTGAATCTGAGGTTAGCAACTCTTACACTCTGTCTCACTCAGGCTCCTTTTGTGGTACCAAAGTCTTAAGCTTAAAGTAAACTCCACATATTGGTGCCTTCTTAAGAGACCCTTCAGTTGTGGAGTAAGCCATCCGGTGTGGACATGGTACCAAACTGAGTTTCTAATCAACCTTCTTTTGTTGCACTTGCAGAGATGTTTTTTTTTTTTTTAATTATTTGAGCAGATATCAAGTGTACAGTCTCTGTCCGCCATTATTCCTGGGATGACAAATGAGTCTGGGCCCCTCTTTTTCCTATATATCTGTTTGATGAGAGAGTTGACGTCCTCTTGTTGGCATGGTGATCTAAGCGTATTGAGGGAATTGGCATGGGATACAGAGTGTCCTTTTGAAGTGCAATTTTGAGCACCTTCACTCTGCTAAATGGTGTGTAGAGAATCCGTATATTTAGTGAGCAAACATTTTTTTTTTTTTTTTAGCTTTTGCTGAAGTCTAATGCTGACAGATTGTATTGCAAATTTTATTGTATACATATGCATGGAAGTTTCTATCTGTGGTCTTAAAGGATTTGTGTGTCTTCCCACAGGAGATTGGTTTTATGTTGAATACTCCTTTGAAAACTTTTTTCTCTCTTGCTAAAGTGTGTCTTATGATGTTGTATGCCGAGGATTTTGAGTGTCCTTTTTAGCTATTCAAGAAGCCAGTCGCCATGCATTCCTCCCACTCTCCTGCATTTGCTCAGCACAATGCATGTCCGCTCAGCATATGAATGGCCTCACCCATAACACTCTCATCTGTCAGGGAAAACAAACTCAAGTTCTGGCCACTAGAGCCTGCCCTGACTCAGTGTGAGAAAATGCATACACTCTGCAAATTCAAATAGATTTAAATGTGAATGACCGCTGGTAAACACCCCAGGGGATTCTGGGCCAACCTGAGTTCTGTCGGGTTGGGGGGAGTAATGGCTCGTCGCTTTTGCTCACCTGTGTCCGGGTAGGCACTGGCTGTGCTTGATGGTTCCTGATGGGCTGGAGACAGAATCCGGAGTACTTGTGGAGGTCTGCTGCATGTCACTGAACCTGGTATCAACTGTGATCCAGCCAAAGTAGTGGTTGTTGTCACTAGTTGATACTGAGTGTCATGGGTCAACATCACTGCTTTTTGTCTCTCTGCTGCTCTGACATGAATTTGGTGGGAACATCCAACATCACATCACCAAACAGCCACCATAGATCATTTACATCCACCATACTAGACTACACAAACACACACACTACGTCCACCGTCTTATGTTTGTGTCTGTCTCTTTAGTGTTTCACTATTGGTATATTTCAGCCCGCTGACAGAATCATGCACCAATTTTTTTTTTTTTTTTTTTAGATCAGACTGTCAAGAGATGAACACATTGACCCTCAACAAAAAGAAAAGAAAAAGAGGAAAAGAAGAATGGGGGGGGGGGGAATCACTGTAGCTCTTTCCGTTGTGCTGTGGAAAACACTATTCTCCAGGCTTTGTCTTAGAAACTTATTAAAGATTAACTTGAAATAAAAAATAAAAAAGTGTGAATGAACAGTCAGAAATGTACAAGCAAAAATGTTTATGGGTTAAGGAATTATGTTTTTAAGAGTGAAGTATTTATGAGTATTTATCAAATCAATGTCAAGTTCAGTTGCACAGGTGTTCATTTAGTCCTGTGCTGCACTGCATCAATAATTATTAAAAATGCTGCATATCGAGCAGTTATCAACTGTAAACTGTAACACCAAGGCTTAATTATGAAGCACTGAAAAGATTGCATAGAAGCAGCTGTCCCTAGAAGACAGGGAGGGCGTCATACAGCAGTCCCAGTGATAGGAAAGCAATATGTTTTTGGGTGTCATTCAGGCTGAGGAGGCCAGGATTACCTCCTTAACACGGCATCTCATCTAGAGGTGCTGCTTCCATCTGCATGCTAAATAGAAGCCCGCTCTCAGAAGCGCCGGCGCCGTCACTGATTAGCATTTGGACAGAGGGGACAGGGAGCAAATCCCAGGGTGTTGTTGGCATGTACATGGAGGAAGCACCGTGAATGTCAATGCGCTGTGCTCTAAAAGGAAGTGAGTTAAACAAATTGCCAGGCTTGTTGCATTAGCAGCAGACGTCAGTTAATGTTAAGAGTTGTTTATATTGATACTTCAGCGAGTTTTGAATACAGTTCTGTTTCGAAGAGTTGATGAGGCACTTCCCTAAAATTGTGGAGAAAGCAAAATATTGTATATGGAGCTTAAATATTTTTCACCATTTAGCTTTAGAAACCAATGAAGCCTACAACTCCCATAATGCAACATGTTTATTGTCAATTATTATCCAACAGAGCTTACAATAAATTTGACTTGCTTCAGCTGGAGAATAAATAACATTAATGGGTTCTCAGTTCATGTCAGTGTCCCAGTAAACCACAGAAGTGAATTAGCATGAACAGCAGCAGGACCTCCTCCAAGTGGACTCTCTAAGACCAAAATGAAGTTCATATTTACTGTGGGTGTGTTTGATAGAGGCCTCATGACAAGCGAGGGTTTATTATGAGCAATGTTGTATGTATACAGGAGCTTAGATTTACAGTTATACTTGATGGAGTCTCTATAGATCAAAGCTGCTGCAGTCCTGGATGGCATTGTTCATCCAACATCAGAAAAATTAAAGTAAATAATACAAACAATATATAATATTTACAGACGAGCTGGTGATTGATGTTCATTTATTGTCTGGAGTACAGATGAAAGACTGATTTGTTTTCAAACGGCATTGTTTCCTTGAACAAGAGCACATCAGTTCTTATGTTAACCACACCAATTATTTGCTTGTGGTCGCTATATTTGAAAGGATAATGAGAAGAGCAGAGGAAATGCACACTGAAAGCAGCCCAGTAAATTTCCGTTGTGGTAATTTATCTGAAGAAAAAGGCCTGTGAAGGTATTTATCAAAGTCCCTGAGCATTCACCCTCATGCATTATGGTTAAAATTCATTTCTCTGCTTATACTTGAACAATACATTAGCTGAGGGCAAAGGTTAAAAAATTAAAGAAACCTGTTAAACAAAGAAAATTTAACATTCCTTTTAGTTAAGTATTGTGTCATTTCCTCACATGTAACTGATTTTCTCAGCTTTGATAGGTTCATAAATGAATGTCCCCTCATCTCCCATCACACTTTCATTCCAAAAACATGCCCGTTAACCTAAATGGTTATCCTAAATTCTCTGTAGGAGTGTGGGCGCTCCTGGTTGTTCCTCTGTGTGTCACTGTTATCGACTGAAGACTTGTCCAGGGTCTATGTTGCCCAATGAAAGCTGAGATCGTCTCCAGTCCCCCTGCAGCCCTGAACAGGGTGAAGCGGGTATAGAAAACAAGCAGACAGATCCTACATCCATCTGCTTCCCTTAGCTGTTTAATGGTACAGAGAAATTCAAGCAGCTCCAGGCGTGAATAGCAGGCAGCCCCGGAAAAATAAACTCCTCCAACCGTATCTATTTTCTCATCACCACCTTCCTGAGTATGGAGCCTTTCTCATCATTATACCACACCCCCCCCTTTTCAGTCGCCGGTAGGGAATCCCTGCTGCTCCATTAAGGCCATACCGGGCCTCACAAACCCCTGATTGCATGAACCATCAATAGAACCGATTATGGGAGTTAATTAGGGTACCTGGCATGAAAGAAAGGCCTGTCTTTCATCAAAGCAGCTTGCATCATGTGCGGCATCATGTGCTGCTTTGATGCAACAGTGTGAGTTCTGTCAGGACTGCAATATTGCATCTATGCATTTTTATATAGACAGTGGTTATATCTTGGTAAAAGACTACATTTGATATTTTTATTTATATATCTTATGTGTTGCTCAAGTGGATTTTCCCTGTTGATTTCTTTTTGTATATGCAGTAGTCTCCTTCAGTTCTCTGTGCTTGTGCGCCTGTCACTCCCCTGTGTGTGTGCACAGTCACATCCTGACCCTCATGCTCTGCAGAAAGACTGCATTGAATGCTCCTTATACTTGGCCTGTATGTTTGTGTGTGTGTGAGCTTGCGACATGTGCACAAAACCAATTAGTTTTGGGACTGTGAGTTGTCGGCTACAGGAAAATGACAATAGAGTAATTGAAGAATCCAGCTGAATGAGAGGCCAGGCAGCTCAATGAAGCTTTGACGGAGAAGAGAGTTTTCTTTGCAGCCAGAATGGAAAGCCAAGGCCTGTGTGAAGGTGCTCTTATGTAGAAGTAGACAGTAATCAACATTGCAGCCTTTCAATCTGCTGACAATAGTTCAGGTTAAAACAGGCGTTTTAGTGGAATTTAATTGGTATTAGTTCAATGGTGAAGTAATTAATTTACTCCAATTGGATATGCTTTACATCAAAGTTAACCATTTTGCAGACCATGCAGCTGTGTTCTGGTTTGGTATTCTTGCAACCATTCCAGACTGCTTGTGCTTTCTGGTCATTTCAAGAAGATAAATATTCATTTGTAAACCTGCTTCACCCACTTGATCAAACATTGAGAACATCAAGCATAAATCTTTGTTGACTTATATCATATAAACACAAACTGGTTCCAATAATGTGTTTTACCATGCAGGATGAAAGTTGAAGGGCTTTCAGAAGCATAAATTCAAGAAAAACTTTATTTTAAATTTTTTCATCAGGTCTCTCATGCCAAGAAGCTCATTCTGCTTTGATTGGTCAGCTCCAATGGCCTTGACTGGATGACGACGGCCCTTCCTTGCCTCCTTTGCTGGATTTTGGAGCAATGTTAATCAAGTCTCCTGTACAAAACAACAACATTTTTAAGTTGTTTATCTAGAAAAAAACTGGATATCTTAACAATTATTTTCTGTTTTTGTTGAACCAGACTCTGGCGTATATGTGAGTTTGTGTGCTTTCGTCAGCAGTCATAATTAAATAGTTATCCTCGAGAAGTTATTGAGTTTTCAGTGAGAAGATAGCATAATTTATCATGCTCTCTTATTTATTTATTTGAAAAGTAGCTAGAACTCCTCACTGGATGTAGTTACCAGCTTGTCATGTTTCTTTACAAGCGACCTTTTCCCATTCGATTTTATCTGCTGTCTGACAGCTTTCGACACTGCGCTCTAAACAGTACCATGGATTTTTTTTAGGGGCCTCAGCATGGGAGCTTTATTGACTTTGGCTTTTCCATATCTGTTAGCTCAGGGTGCAGACTGAGAGGGTTCAGCAGCAGAGGTAGGTATTTGTGTGTCCTTGAAGAATTGCATCTTCAGATGTGAAATGGCTTTTGAGCAGTTTCTGTCTCAAAAAATGTTTATTGCTATCAGTTACAATGGTAAAATAGACAAAGATTAAGAACACAAGGACTCCATGTTGATTAATTTATACTGTGTAAAACCTGCCTACTTTTATGACTTTTATTCTGGAGGATTGTCCACTGATTTAAAGAGCTCCACTTGTAATTTCCACTGTGGTCCTGCTGTGAGTGGTTGGCCCCTTATCACTGCAGCCCACAGGGATAATTGTGGCACACACACACACATTGTACACACTCAAGTGAACATGGACACACACACATACTACACCCCCTTTCAAGGCACACAAATGCTGACTGGCTAGAGCTGGGCTGCTACACCTCATTAAATTGGGAAATGAATCCTGGATCATGGCTTGGCTCCATCCCAGATAAGAATCTGCAGACTTTCAGAGTTTCATGATAAAAGTTGTAATTAACACATTTATTCTCATACTGTCACTCAGGTTATTTTTAACTTCACCTATGAGTGGTCACTCTGAGTTTAAGCCCCGTTTTATGTTTTTTTAAAGCATCCAATGTAAAGACCTTGGCTTTAGTAACTTGCAGCAGAACTTTACAGCTGAATGAAGGTTATTGCAGTGAACAGATTTTGCATAAATGACTGCTGACCGCTGAGAGAAAGCATGTTTAAATAAACAATAAAGGTAAAAACATGTGTTGAACTTCCACACTCCGGTCTGCAGCCTTCAACTGAGCTTCATAAAAATGACCTGCTGGATCTTGGTGGATGGAATCCCAAGCCAGACGTGCTCTTTTGGTGTTCTCAGCAATTTGATTGGCTGCCCGAAGTGAGCAGCACGGGCCGTCCCAGGAGAGGTGTAGCTGAAGCCGAGGGCAGCAGACATTAGCCTTGGTCTCTTCCCATGCCACCAGACACTGGCTTTCAGGCCAAAACTGAATTGTAACCCCAGGGCAGCGCTAACAAATGCTTTAGCTTCCCCAGGAGGACTGGGCCAGAACCAGGTCGGACTGCCTGACTGTTTAGCCTCTGGTTCCAGACACTGTTTCGATCGTCTCATTTGTAGCTTTGACCCAGTCCAGGTCCCGAGGCAGGGGAGCAATACACATGTTAATTTTATCCTTTATGGGGCTCTATTTCAGTCCTTCATTCTGTAAGAGGCATTAATATCCCAAATTTGATCATGTACTTTTGTAATAATGCAGCACATTAGTCTGCCCGAGCTCCAAATGAAGTTGTGACATTTTAATACAGCGCCTTTGGATGCCTTGGGTAACAGGCAGGAAGGAAAGATAAAAAAAAGAAAGAAAAAGAAATGGGTCAGACAGCATTCATTAACAGATAAAATGACTCCTCTTGAGTTCAGTTTCTTCATTATATTCACTCCTCTGAGAATTGTGCTCCCATTCATACAAAATGTTGATAATTCCTTTTTGCTGCGCTGAATTAAACTGTATCAATACAAACTGAACTTAAGTCTTTTTCTTATTATCAACCGCAGGAGCTTTTTGCACACTCTGGTTTTGATAACCTTGATTTGCCAACGTTTTCATTTCACTGTTATTCCAATTTAGCTTTGTCTCAAAGAATAATTGTCTTTGTTGAGACGAGGTGTGATATGGAAACACTGGGCTGCCTGGCAACAAATGAAAAATGCCTATTGTCATGTTTAAAATTCATGCATTCCATCGAGCTTTCTTTTCAATTACAGACCCTGCATTATCCTGCACAAATGTTTTTACAGGGACACAATTAGACAGCGGTGTGTACCAAAAGAAAATGTATAAACGAGAGCAATTAACCTTTCACCAGTTTGTTCAAACATGGAAACAAGTCACCTTGGTTTATCCTGATCGCTCTGTTGTATCTATACCATCTGTTCCCGTTAAACAGGGATGCAAGAGATATAAGATCTGTCCACTTATACTAGACAGGTCCCACTGCAGCACTCCCATGAAAGACTGATGGCTCACTGTTGTAAAATCTGACCTCACTGCTGATCAATTTGCCTCTGGCTCAAACTGTTAGTCACTCAAACCAATAAAACAGAAAGCAACATGTAATGGACAGAAGTGTGTCCCCTGGCCTTGAACTCTTGTCTTCTGGCTGATGAAATCGGTGTGTCAGTGAAGCCTAATGGCATCATGACAGCAGTGGTGACGAGTTAAGCAAAGTGAGCTCATGTGGACCCTGTCGATCCCTGTTGGAATGCAGTAGATCAAAAAGATAGCTTCTAGCAAAATGCTGTACATGGCAACTACCATCGATCTGTGGCCATCGCATCTGTCTCGCCCATTCTCCCTCTGACCCACAGATAAACAGAACAAAACACTCTGTGTTATGACTGAGAGCTGCAGTAACTGGATTTACTGTGCATCTAGGTAATCTCTGCTCTTGCTTCCATCCTCCTGCCTCTGACGCTGTCTCTTTCTTTTCTTTCCTTCTCTGCAGTTGTGGATGTGCACGTGCCCTCAGGCGGCGGGACCAAGCAGCAAAGAGGGAGGGCGTCGCTGTGTTTGGGGGCTGACCGTTCTGTCGCACACTGATGATGGAGAGGAGGAGGATGGATGCAGCACTGCTTGTGCTGTTCCTGGGACACCTTGTTACTGCGCTGGAGGTCCCATTAGACCGTAAGGAAACAAACTGCACACTCACACAGTATGTTCAAATTCAAGAGAATGCAACTGAACTGCTCTCAGTTATAACAGCTACTAGTTGTTGAAATATCAGTCAATTTTATCAATTAAGTCAGCCACTTTGATGGCCTATAAGATAAGCAAAACACTAAAAGAACTGAATATATTTTTGTCTTTGACTGTTTGTGAAAAAAGCTGAGATTCTAAGTTATATTAGGCCACTGTAGGTTCTCCAACACAGATGGAAGAAAAGGGTCTGAAACATCATCATTAGATGCAACTTAATTCAACACGTTAGTGCTTTTTTTAATGACAGAGAACATTGCTGAGGATGAATTGAAATTAATATTCATTCCCAACCATGGTTGTATTTGGCTGATGAAACTGTGATGAAACCTCACATGTGGTCATGGTCTTTTCACATTTTACTTCCTTTCAAGTTTAAAGCCACTCTATGGAGCATTACCATTTTTGTCAACTTGGGGGCAGTATATCACAAAAAAATGTTCATGCGTCAGACCCTGGCTTAAAGGGACACTATGTAAGATTTTCTCCCATCTAGCGGTGAGGTCGTATACAGCAACCATTTTTTATCCAGCTCCTTTTCCCAAGACTATGAGAAACTTCATAGGTTCGGCAAACAGAGAAGTCATACACTAACACAACTTCTAGTAGTATTCTCTCAGTAGATGAGGTTAGTTTTGTAAAATAGTTGTTTTCATTTAGTAACTTAGATTGAAAAATGTCATGAATGTCCATTACAAGACAACTTATAATGTTGTAAATGATATGGAAAAAGGATGTCAGTTTTTCATTCTAATATTCCTGTGGCAAGTGATTTATTTATTTTACATTTTGTTAATTGGTCACTCTAAATTGACCATCAGTGTCTCTGCTGCGTGACCCTCTGATGGACTGGGCAGCTGTCCAGTGTTTGCCTTGTCTCTCGTTCAATGGCATAGGCTTCAGCCCTGCTTCGCTTCCTTGCAGAGAAACATTTTTCATCACTAATGTTTGGCTCTTTCTGCTGTCGTATTGTTTTCTTATTTGCTGATTCTTGGGGGAAAACACTAAAGTTCTACAAGGATGTAAGTCTCAAATCAATGTGAATCTGCTGGCGAGGTTTTGGTTGCAGTTTATTATCATTTTTGTTTTTTTTAAATGTATGTTTGAAAATGTGTGTGTGTGTTGAGGTTACATTCTGTGCAGTTGCACAACATATATATATATATATATATATATATATTTTTTATTTTGATTGAGTTTGATTTGGAGTGGATTTGGCATTTTGCATGCATTGATTTTTTGTGTTTTCTGTTCCTGTAGAGGCAGAATATTTTCCAGTGAGCCATATTGCCAAAGTGCATGCGTTCTTTTCACGTTATTTGTTTCATCAAAATCCATTAGTTATCTCCCCAGCACTGACAGGAATACATTAAGCATCAGATAATTGCAGTGAAGGGAAATGCACCTTAGTGTCCTGCATGCCTTTTTTTTTCTGTTTCACACTTTGTGAATGCTTTTTGGTGTATGTCAGCAATGTCTGCTTGTGTGGTCAATACAGCAGCTGGAAAAGGCTTAGTTATGCAGTAAAGGTCACAATTAAATATCACCCTCTTTCTGATTGCATTCAGTGCCGCAGCCGCCAACAATAACTCACCAGTCCCCCAAGGATTACATCATCGACCCACGAGAGAATATTGTAATTCACTGTGAAGCGAAGGGGAAGCCACATCCCAGGTAGGAATGAACCAACTATGCTTTAATATTTATGATTATCTTTGCAGAAGAAAGTGCATCTCAGATGTAGATTCCCTGCCGCCTGCCAGAACTCAGTGAAAAGTTTCAGCTTGCAGCAGATCTTCTTCTATATTGTCGAAAGAATGACTTTCTGGTTTATACACACATTTAGAAAAAGTGTTTTCTTTATGCTGTCATTGGCAGTAGTAGACCAAGTGCTCAGTTTAAAACCTAATTAATTTTGCTGGTGGATGTGCACACACATCTGTGCTGTTACAAGTGCAAGGAACCTCACTGATAAATGCATTTTATGGTGCTTAACCTTAATCCTTAAACCACTGTCATTCTTTAAATATTCAGAACTAAATTAGCATCAATCAAAGGTCAAAGTAAAGGAAAGTAAACATACTGTGTTTTCCCTGAATTTAATTGAATTAGAAAATCTTGGCATGGAATTATGGGCCTTAATTTTTAGTTTTTTTTATCATCATTATTTATCATTGGTAGCTTTGTTATAATTTAAATATGAGGTTAAAACACAGTGTTGAGATTTCCATAATGCAGTTTGCTGTTGGTAAATATGAGCTGCATCTTCATGACCTTGGCCTGCTTTTCCTCAGCTTCTCCTGGACAAGAAATGGGACCCACTTTGACATTGACGAGGAGCCCAATGTTAGCATGAGGCCCCACTCAGGGACTCTGGTGGTGGACATCAGCAGGGAGAGGGTTGAGAATTATGAGGGGGTGTATCAGTGCACGGCGAGGAACAAACATGGAACTGCTGTTTCCAACAATATAGTCATACGACAGCCCAGTAAGTGCAGTTTTGATGTGTTCGTACATTGAGCCATTTTCTTTTCTTCCATTTTGCTAATACAGTGCACATTTCAAAAGCATCTCCTTCTTTTCTTTTTCTATCATTTAAGTCACATTTTCCTTCTTAAGAGCACTCATGGAAGGTAAAGGTTGCATGTAAAAAGGTGCATGCTTAATTTTGCAGGACACTATAGCTGGTAGAATTAATCTCCTGTTGTATTTTTCCTCTACCATATTGTAATTCAGTTCAGCGTCATCCTCTCATCTTACCTCCTCAACTTTGCCATCATTTTTAAATCATGACAGTTCCTGTCCTCTGATGTTCATCTCCTTCTCTGAACAATCCAGGATCTCCCTTGTGGTCAAAGGAGAATATCAAACCGATCAATGTTCAGGAAGGCGTTTCCTTGGTGCTGCCGTGTCGACCCCCAGCGGGTTTACCTCCTCCCATCATATTCTGGATGGACAACAGTAAGATGTGTTTCCTTTTAATAGAATACAAACACCCATGGCCTCTCTCAAACTCAGCCTTGTGTACATTGCATGCATAACCTCAATTCCCACTGTGTCACACTGTATAAAATGTAAATAAAAACAGAATGAGATGATTTGCAAATCATGTAAGTCCCTGTTCTATTTACAATAGAACATAGAAAATATTCTGAACACGATGGCAGCATCCAATTTGTCTCAAGAAAGTTGGGACATGTGCAACAAAAAGCTGGAGGAGAGTGAAACTAAAAACAAGCATGTGGAGGGATAGCTTACAATGAATGAAGTCAGTGATATGATGTAAAAAGATCATCTTAGAGACTCTCAGAAGTAAAGATGACCGAAGATTCACCATTTTGTGAATACCTTGTGAAATAATTTCAGAGTATTGTTCCTCAGAATAAAATTGCTAAGACTCTGAATATCTCATCATCTGCAGTACATAATCCTCCCATCATAATCCTCTCAAATCAAAAGATCCAAAGAATCAGGACAAGGACAAAAAACAATATTGAATGCTTGTGATCTTTGGCTTTTGGGCAGCTTTTATTAGAAACAACTATGATGTTACGATAGAAATCACTGCAGGGGCTCAGAAATGCTTCATAAATCACAAGCGCACAGCTTGCCTTTTGCATCACTGAGATGCAAAGAAGAAGCCATGTGTGAATATGATCCATAAAACACTGGATCATTTTCAAATATGCACATCTTCTCATTAAAGCTCATTAAACTGGATTGCCGATTTAAAACTGAAAACATGGATACCACATCCTCTGGAAGAAAGAGAAGAGCCGTCCAGCTTGTGATCTGTGCACAAACTAAAGACCTACATCTCTGTATGGAGATGCATTGGAGCCAACGGAATGGGAAGCTTGCACATTTGCAAAGTGAACATCTACGTGGAAAGGTAGATACAGATTTTAAAGCATAAGATGCTCCCATTAAGACAATGTCTATTTCAGGAAAGATTTTGCATTGTTTAGCAAGTCTATACATACTGCACCAATAGCTTCATAATGGCTTCAGAGTGCCAGAAGAGTGGTCAGTCAGAGTGGTCTGCTTTCAACAGCTGACAATATGTGGTGCATCATAAAATATAAAAATAGGTCAAAAATCCAGGGCTGATGACCATCTCAAATCCTGTAACTGACAAGAATGGGATAATCTTTGTTTCCCAAAACTCCAGTAACAGGTCTCTTCTGTTCCCAGCTCAAATAGATTGTTGTGAAAAGATGGAGGGATGTTAAACTTGGCAAACATTTCTCTATCCCATCTTTTTTAGATGCCTTGCTGCCACAAAATTCAATTCATTTGTTTATTTTAAACATTTGATATTTCGTCTGTGCTCTGTTGTGAATAAAATATGGGTTTCTGAGATTTGCAAATAACTACATTCTGTTTTTATGACATTTTACTCATTCTCATGACTTTTTGGAATATAAGTGTACTTTAAAAATTGTACATTACAGATTTTCAGAGGGTGCCTCAGAGCGAGAGAGTGTCCCAGTCCCTCAATGGTGACCTTTACTTCTCTAATGTACGCCAAGAGGACTCCAGGAATGACTACATCTGCTACGCCCGCTTCCCCTACACGCAAACCATCCAGCAGAAACAACCCATCACTGTCAGGGTCCTCAACCGTAAGTCTTCCTCTCTGTGAGATTCTGAAAAAATAAAAAGATAAAAAAATTGTGACGTGTAGTTAAGCTGTAATCAATTTTTGCACGATTTTGACAGAGACAGAGAGACGTGGTTCGAGTGTGATGTTTGACAAATAGTTGCAGTTCATTTTCAGAAGTACAACTTGTGCCAACATGACTGTGTGGGAGGCAAACAGGGTTTCCTATCTCAGATCGCATCCTCAGAGACGCCAGTGGTGGTCGTCCCACTGAAAAGACATATTGTCAGAGCCCTCATGTCTTTCTGCACTATCTGCCAAGCAGGCGTTCACTGTCACTTCTGAGTGACGTCCTGTATACACGTTCTCCACCAACAACAAAGACTGCTCTCAGCAACTCTGGCATTTACAGTTGACGTGACGACAGGGCTGCTCACAGTTCATTCTGATACCAGTCGTTCATCATCCTCAGCTATTTTGTCGTGTGACGTTTTGTTCTGTTGTTTTCATTTTGAACATTTTTCTTTAATGTCATATCACGATGATTTCAACTTGTGGCGTGTGTGATTTTCTGTTGTTTTACAGTGGATGCAATCAATGACACAATGGCAGCTTTTTACAATGACACTGATTTGTTTAGTGGTGAGTTTTGGCACCCTCTAGTGTTTAGACCTTCAACCCCTTCTCACCCCCCCCCAAACCAAGGACTTCACATTCTTGCTTTTCCCACCACTAAGACCAACCCCTCAACCCAACATCCCTGGGCGTTTTTTTCAAACTCATTTGTTTATTCAAGGCTAAGATCTGATGCCCTCTAGTGGTGACCACTAACATAGCTCTCATAACTGTGGCTGTGACCAACTAATGCTTCCTCTTCTCCTCCCCCAAGAATCCACGTTAAATCTTTGACCTTCAGTCACACCTGCTCTACCCAATAAAAATCCTTTTTCTTAACTATATAATTCTCCTTATGAACTGCTTAAACTAGCATTGCATGTTGATTTCCTTCTATACTGAGCTATTACATCTTGACCATCAAAACAGAGCTTTCAAAGAGCCACAAATTTATCATGTGATAATTTAGTTGGTAGCGAGGTGGTAATTCAAGCTCATTAAAATGTAATGTTATGAATGACTGAAGATGCATTCTGACCACTGATGTAAGTTGTCACTGAATGACTAGAATCAAATCAACAGTTCCATTCTCATCACATTTGTGAAACTCACTACAGTTATCATAAACATTTACTCTGGTCATGCATTATTAACTTAAAAGCTCATTTTGTTGGCATTTCAGTTTCCAATTCAGCAGCAGAAAGCTGTTCTTTATGTCCTCTTTAAATTGCGTATTGAACTCATTTTAGTCATTAGTGTTTTAATGGCAGCTCATTGGCGATAAACGCTCAACAGACGTCAGGACTAAACAGAACATGGCAAAAAAATTCAAATTGTTCATAATATGAGAAATAAGCATGTCTGTTTTAATGATTTAAAATGATTGTGAAGAGTGAAAGATTAGCGAAAGCGAAAGGCCTGATTTTACCCAATCTTCTCTTTATTATTGACTGATGCAGAGGAGATGGCAATTTCTCCATTTGTGATCCATCATGTGATGCTTGTGTGTATATATGTGTATGTGCGTATAACTGCAGAGGCCCCATCTGATGAGAGAAAGCCAACTTTCTTTATCCCTTCTGGCTCCCACACCTCTAAGATGGTTTTGAAAGGACAAGTACTGGAGATGGAGTGCATTGCCGAAGGACTGTGAGTCAGAGAATCCTCTATTGCCGCATGTGAATGTCTCAGGTACCCATCGGCGTGATTATCACTCTTTGTCTCTTTCCACAGTCCCACCCCTGAAATCTCCTGGACCAAAGTTAGTGGTGACTTCCCTGCTACGCGCACATCATTCTTGCACTATAAGAAGATGCTTCGTATTGTGGACGTGTCAGAATCAGATGCAGGAGATTACCGCTGCACGGCCGTAAACCAACTCGGTTCGGTGCACCACACAATCCATGTCACAGTCAGAGGTACGTGTGCAAGGAAACTTGGAATGCTCCATTTAGTCTTTTCAGTCACCCTCTTTGTTCATCTCATAACTGATGTGCACACAGATGAGTGTGTTCAGTAATGAATGCTCTATTCTTGCTGCTCCACCCTATTCCACATACAGCTGCTCCTTACTGGATCAGTGGTCCTCCCAGAAACCTTGTTCTAGCTCCAGGAGAGAGCGGTGTGCTGACCTGCAGGGCCAATGGGATACCGAAACCCTCCATCAGATGGGCTATGAACGGCATTCCTATAGAGAGTAAGTGCTGAAATTCATCCAACTTTGACAAGAGATTTTCAAGGCAATCTATGCATGATCTTTAAAACAAATCAAATTTGACTCTCAGATGTAGAAATTCCAGAGCTCCGGTTTTATCTGTAATCCTCCATGATTTTAACAGGTTCACCCTCAGATGTGAGCAGAAAGGTGGAGGACGACACGATCATCTTCAGTGTCGTACACGCTGGAGCCAGTGCTGTGTACCAGTGCAATGTCTCCAACGAGTACGGCTACCTCCTGTCCAACGCTTTCGTCAATGTCCTCTGTAAGTTCATAACATAAGAACCATTTGCGTTTGAGTGCTATTTTTTTTCCTTTCTGTTTTACTAATTTACCCATCGGTAATAACCTGGAAATAATTGCTTCTGCCTCACTGCAGCGGAGCCGCCCAGAGTGCTGACACCAGCCAACAAAGTCTACCAGGTCATCAAAAATCATCGGGCCCTGATGGACTGCTCTTCCTTTGGATCGCCCATCCCGAACATTACGTGGTAAGTTAATGAGCCTTTAACGGTGACATATTACGTTTCTCAGAAGCTCAAAGCAGTCAACTGTGTGCCTCAGGTTCAAAGACAGTCGGTCCAGCACCCTGGACGGAGACCCTTACATCCTTCTTGACAACGGCACTTTAGAGATACGCATCGCTCAAACTCGACACAGTGGCAAATACACCTGCGCTGCTAGAAACATTCTTGGTATATATGAGAATCATGTCTCCCTGGAGGTTAAAGGTGAGTTTTTTTTTTCTCTCAGTGATGAGCCTGAGAGTGCACACAGCACTGGACAGCTGGCTACATTGCAATGTGAGTCCAGCTTTGTTTTGACTTATGCTTTGATGATTTACGATGTCAAGTTTTTACTGTTCCCCTTCCATCAGAGCCCACACGAATCCTGAGGCAACCAGAGTACAAAGTGGTACAGAGAGGTGGGTCTGTGGTGTTTGAGTGCAAAGTGACACATGACAAGTCACTCACTCCAATCATGACCTGGCTCAAAGATGATGGAGAGTTGCCTGATGATGAGAGGTCAGAGCATTTTTTTATATTATTATTATTTAAAGTTTTTGGAAACTTATTTTCTACTGTATTCTTAAGCTGGGTTGAATACAAGCTTACATTTCTATGATTGTAATGAAATCTTTCTGTACAGATTAATTGTAGACTCTGACAGCCTCACCGTCACTGATGTGACGGAAAGCGACGCCGGGGTGTACACGTGCATCATGAACACCACTCTGGACCACGATTCAGCCAGCGCTGAGCTCACTGTTGTCGGTACGAAGCTGTTTGAACTAACTCATGAAACAAACTTTCAGATTGTTAAAATGCAACCCTTGTCCATCTTTGTCTCTCCTAGAGGATTCAATCTGTGAAACAATTCCCACAGCAGATTGCTTATCAACCTTTCAAGGTTAATTGGCTTAAAGTCTACCTGGGTGTCAGGGCAAATTCAGTGGGCGTTGGAGTCAGCAGGATGAATATTTGATTTCTGCCCTTGTAACTGGCCAAATAATCCTCTCAGTTTTCTTATGGTTAACTGACCACTAAACTCCCTGTTTCACTCCTGCTCCGCTACCCTCCAGAGGGGATGCCAACCCCAGCTGTTGTCTACGGTAAACCCGAAGCACACATGAGCACCCAGATGTGCTCTGCTAGCATGGGCTTGTTCTAGTTTTTTTTTTTTTTTTTCGTTTGGATGTGTCTGTTAAATGTAGCATGTTGGGACTTGAAGATGCTTTTTTCGTTTTTGGACCAGTAAAGATTTTTTTTTAATGTTATTTCTCTATTTACTTTGAGTTATCAGCATTGATTTGTTATGCATGACAAAATTTGTTTTATAACTACTTTTATGTTCTGTGCTTTTCCACATTTGAAAAACTGACAGTGAGTGCATTAAATTGATCTTATTAATATTTAGGCGAAAGACAAAGAAATATCCTCCTAAATCAGATATCTCCCATCCGCACCATTTTAGGTTCTGTTAAAAAAACAAAACAAAACAAAAAAAACAACTCATCACTTAATTTATTCCAAGATTGTATTTTATATCATCACAGCTTCAGAAAAAAATCTGTGTCAGTTTAGTGTGTCCAGTCACTCTGAACCAGGATAATTATGGAAGATTGACTATCTGTAATTTCATTTCCTTGATGCAGCATCTACACATGTAACATATCACAAGCTAGCATAAGTTAGCTGAGAAAAATCCTCTGATGGAGTATATTTAGAAAGGTTTGCTTGGTTGAAGTACTCAGTTCTTCACTGTATGATCCTTTCATATCGTGCACCTCGTGTAAGAATAAAGTCGTAGTGGTAATAATCTCCGACAGATGAGCTGATGGTGCTGCCTCTGCTGCTTTTCCCTCAGAGAGACCTGACCCCCCAACTGACCTGGAGCTGACAGACCAGAAAAAGAGGAGTGTTCAGCTCACTTGGACCCCTGGGGATGAACATAACAGCCCCATTCATAGTATGTGTGTGTCTGTGTGGTGGCTGAATGTGTGCGTTTTAAGTCTTAGTTAATGTGACATTCAACCACGAGTTCACGCCTCTTATGTTTGATTATCTTATTGCAAGCAGAAGTGGAATTTAGAGGGGGGTGGCAAGGATATACGTTTTTGAATCAAGTGGTTCAGATGAACATTTCTAAAGATGTCTGAAAGTAAGAAATAAAGTAATAATTTTATCATCTATTATTAGTTTTAGTGATATTTAAGTCAGTTGTTGTTTTCTTTATTAAAAACAAGCTTTTGATAGAAACTGGTCTATAAGGATATTTAATCAATTTCCCAGGAATTCCACAATTTGCCCTTATAAATTATTTTATAAATAATTTTAAATACTTTTGATTTTTCTAAATTTATAAAGACAAATTATGAATGAAATTCATAGCTCGAATAAGATGTTTTTAAAAATGTGTTATAGCACAACGTGTAGTTAAAGGCAGGGTAAGTGATTTTATATATCATTATTATCATCATTATTATTACTATTATTATATATCAGGCTTCATGGAATAAAACTAAATGGTCGGCCTAACATCATGTGGGCTGCATGATTTCATCTATTATTTACTCTGCCTTCATTTATTGAGAATGAGATCAAAATGTGAAAGAACTAACCCGCTTTTGGCATAATCAAAAAGTAATTTTCCTTTTAAAGGCAAATAAAAACAAAAACCTTTGCCAAATTTTTATCACAATTGCAAAGAATGGACCTAAATGCAGAGCACCAAGGGAAGCAAGAGTAATAATGAATAATAATGAAGCAACAAGCAGCAAGAGCTGAATGACGAGCAGGGAGATGATGGACTAACAAGAAAAAAAATGAGAGAGAGAGAGAGAGACAGGGTAATACATGGAAAAAAGAGAAACAGGTTGAAATAATGAAGGCAGACCGGATAAAAGGAAGCCAAACCAGAAATCACACACAAGGGAACACATTCAAAGTACACAGGAAATAAGATAAAGATTAAACACCTCAGCAGTAAAACCGAGACTAAATGCAAAAAAAAAAAAAAAAAAAAGTTAAACCAAAAAGTCACAACCATGACAAAAAAAACAGTTAAAATCCTAGACCATAGCAATTACCTTCCTTTTGGAAAAGAGTGCTATTGACAGAAACGCCTCTGATTTCTACTGAGTTTAAGGAGCTCCTCCACTAACTATGGTCATGTTCGCTAATCTACTATTTATTTGAAGCCTCAGTGTGCTCTCAGAGATCACCTGAGACTTTCTGAGTGACACTGGCCTGAGGTCATATTGATTTGTACTGTTACACATACAAGTAATCAGGTGGTGCATAAAGTACCAACCAATCCTCTTTTTCAAATACAGAGTTTCTGATCCAGTATGAAGATTCGCTGCACCATCGGGGTCACTGGCACAACCTCACAGAGGTTCCTGGATCCAAGACGACAGCTCACCTCAAACTGTCACCCTATGTTCACTACACATTCAGGGTTTTGGCCCTCAACGCTGTGGGTCTGAGCCGTCCCAGCTTCCCGTCCCGAATGTACAAGACCGATCCTGCAGGTACAGAATCAGTTTCACATCTACACATTTTTAATGGATGAATCCTGGATTAAGCAGTCAATATGGGTAAAAAAAAATTGATTGTGATTCCATCTTATAAAGAAAAACTATTTGGTAACTACTGCCTTGTGCTTTATTTCAGAACTTAATCAGAATGTTAATGTGAGCCACAGGGTAGCTCTTGCACTGAAAAGTTGTTGATTTGCTTTTAATGATCTATTTTTCAGCTCCAGATGAGAACCCCAGAGATGTGCAGGGATTTGGAACACAACACAACAATCTTGTAATCTCCTGGAAGGTAATAAACCAGTAGAAAGCTAATCATTTTAACCCTAAGGCACTAACTGTTGTCCAGGGAGAACCATTTAAACAAATTAAAAAAAACATCCTTGTGAAACAGAAAGTTGACCAGACCAGAGGGAAAATATCCTGTTTTCTTTTTATTACAGTATTTTTTGATGGTTGTACACCAACAATATGAATAATGCAGTCCTCTATTTCTGTGTGAAAAAAATTAAGCTGATTTAAAACATTCTCCTCTGCAGCCGCTGTCCGGCCTCCAGTCTAATGGTCCAGGTCTTCACTACAAAGTGATGTGGCGAGAGAAGAAACCAGGCAGTGAGTGGACCTCAGTGACTGTGGCCAACAATTCCAAGTTTGTTGTATCTGGAACAGACACATTTGTGCCATACGAGCTAAAGGTTCAGGCTGTGAACGACCACGGAGAGGGACCTGAGCCTTCTATCAGCCTCGGCTACTCAGGAGAGGACTGTGAGTTTGACTTACTCTGTAAACTTTGCATTTGCTTGTGTAAACCTGTTAACATTTACTCAGCACTTTTTTTTTTGTCTATTATACAGTGCCAATAGGAGCTCCAGAAAATGTGCAGGCTGCTGCTCTAAACAGCACTCTTGCAGAGGTACACTGGGATCCTGTGCTCCCTCACTTAATACGAGGATATCTCAAAGGGTACAAGGTACAGTGTGATGGATCACATGCAGTGTGAACACCTAAAGCTATTCTGTCCGCCACCATATATTCATCAAGGTTATGTCAATTGCATTTGGAAGGTGTACTACTGGAGAAAGCACAGCCACAAACACAACCCCGATCACATGGAGAAGGACATCCTAACCTTTAGCGGGAACCACAGCCACGCCATGCTGCCTGGTCTGCATCCCTTCAGCTTCTACTCTTTGAATGTGAGGGTCTTTAATGGGAAAGGAGAGGGTCCGCCGAGCCCGACACAGCACTTTAGGACACCTGAAGGAGGTGAGAAAATGAGAGGAACACATTATTGTAATTTCTTTTTTCCTTTACCCTTTGTTTTTTTTAATGTCATTAAAATACTGGAATGGTGTTTAATTATTCATTTTCTAATGGACTTCTTGTCCCATTTTAAAACTTATGAATGTCCAAATATTTAGCATTTCATAAATAAATTCATAATACTAAACCAAAATCATAAAACTGTGCGTGCATGAAAACACACTGACATCAAAATGTATAAAAACTCACCATTACTTTTAAATAGAAGATGACTAAGCATTCTGTAATCTGTGAAATATCCAGGACCATGACTCACCATCTCTTTTTAATATCTTTATCTTTGCTTTGATAAAATTGTGTGAACTTTCATTACTTTTTCTTTTTTTTCCCTGCAGTGCCGGGAGCTCCTACCTCCCTGGTAGTCACAAACCCAAACCTGGATTCTCTCACCCTTGAATGGAGTCCTCCTCGTGATCATAATGGCCACATCACCGGCTACACCCTCAAGTATCAGCCATGTAAGTTTTGTTTTGTTTTACAAGAACAAGTGAGATTTCACATTTCTGCCTGGTGAGACCGTCCTTCATGTAGTGTGTAGTTTTGTATGTCTTCCTTTTTCATGTCTTATTAGATAAAAGGAAAAGCCTAGGGTAGTCTAATATCATTTTATTTTGCCTATATTACAACACAAATTAACAAATCAACTTTGGCCACTCCCACCTCTTATTTCTGAACCCTACACCTCTGCTATCCAAATCCTTCCGTATCTGCTTTTCTCATCATTGACACTCCATCTAGGAGGGGGGGGGGGGGGGGGGGGGGGGGGGGGGGGGGGGGGGGGGGGGGGGGGGGGGGGGGGGGGGGGGGGGGGG
>JBAMYA010000021.1:3858016-3871386 GCA_037176975.1 Arrhamphus sclerolepis | reverse complement strand
CACTCCATCTACACCCCCCCCCCCCCCCCAATCTTCATTCAAACTTACCTCATTGCTTTCCAACTTCCCCTCCCCACCCCATCATTCTTGTCATCCATCCCTCACCCCTGTAGTCAATAACTCCAATGAACTGGGCCCAGAGGAGGAGCTGGCCCTGCCTGCCAATGAGACCTCAGTCACTTTGCCAAACCTCAAGTACAGCAAACGCTACAAGTTTTTTTTGAATGCAAAAACAATCACTGGAGCAGGCCCAGCCATTTCTCAGGAAGCTGTCGCCATTGTGGACGAAGGTGAGTGATGAAATGCAGACGAGCAGAAGAAAATGACCATTTGGATCCATATTTAAAGTGATTATAGCAATAATGTTTATAAAGCTATGGTAAAATCACTGAAAAAACAATAAGTTTAACATTACTTTTTTTGTTCGTATTTATTTCCATCTGAAATCAGAAAGCTCTCCATCATGCAATGCATTGTTCACCAAACATTTTTGACTTTACACACTGGTTTAGGGTTACTGTGATATGAGATGAAACAGAAATGTTAAAAAGAATAATTGTAGCATAAACTTATATGAAAGGTGAGAGACCAGACTGAGGAAATTGCCCAGTGCATTATGGGAGCACCCCTGTAGAGGTGTAATTAAATGAGAAACTCGGAACCAGTCCTAACTACAAGCTTTTATCAAAAAGGAACATTTTAATCTGATCTTAAAAGGCAGAGGGAGTATCTGCCTCCTGAGACTTTAAATCTTTAAGATCCGTGGAAATTTGGATCTTAAGAAGTAGCATTTTGGATAAGCTCAAGGCTGTTTACAGAAATTTAAAATAGTCTCTTTACAAGGAATTTCATGGACTGTTCATTTATTTATTTATTTTTTGCATCAGTGTTAGATGGATAGGAACAAGAAGCTTTTGTGTGATTTCAAGGTCAAATCTGGTTTGCTATAATTACAAGGTTTCTCTCAGTAGCACTAGATGGAAAAGTTATGCCATCCAGAGTAAGAACATGGTTAGATAGAATATTCATTAATTAATCATGACACAAGCCTTAATCTTGTCTAAATAAAACAAAATAAAACAAAACAACAACAGGGATTTAGAATTTAGAAGTCCCCTGGTCTTACTGTCATTAATACATGCTTGCAGTCCAGGTAACTGACTGGTCTTATCTGACTTAGTAGATAAGAATAATTGAGTATCATCAGCATAGTGTTGGAAACTTGTGCCACATTACCTAATAGTAGCACTGAAGTGAAATGTATTAGTCAGTTTATCAATGCCATTACTAGTGTAATGCTAATGTAACTGAATATGTTTGATGTGGTTTGATGCGCTATGTGATCAGAAGCAGGAAGCTGAAAACTAGACATTTGCATGTAAAAGATGGACGTTACTGCTGGGATTTCCTCCACAACTATGTGAACTTTGGTGAGTGTCACCAAAGACACAGTTATTAAACTGTTCAATCATAAGGATGTTATAGCCTAAAGCATAGATTAATAGGACAATGAACATCATGTCAGATTGAACGTGACTTTTAACTAGAGACTGACAAAATAAGCTCACAGGGAAACTTTTATAAAGGTAATTATAAACGTGAAGTATATACATTTGCAGTGAAGTAAGTGGATGGTAATGGCCAAAAAGAAAAAGAAATGCAGATTGAAGGCTGCAGTTTTTGCCTTTTTAAAATAAAAAAAAAATCTAGAACTTATGCAACAGACCCAACTCAAGTGACAACAGAAATGTTTGTTGAATAAAGACTTGTGTACTGGAGGAGAGTTTTTGAACAATTTCATTCTTTTGAACTGCACACTTCACTGCTGTTTGTGCTTTCACATTTTTTGCTTTTATATTCCTTCTTTAAAAGAAAGAAAACTGTCACCAAATGTTTTTTGATCTGTTTCTTTTTGTGTCTGTGTTTGTGTGTGGTTTTTGATACTGAAAAAAAGTACATTTGATTCATTGAAAATCATTTGGGAAGATTGCAACGACTTCCATCAACAATGTGTTGTTTCTACCTAAATGTTGCTTCAATGACCCCTGTTCTTTGCCTCCTTTGACCCACCAAAATGCTTGTAAGAGCCAAGTGAAGTGTTGCTTTTTGATTCAATGCAATGAAATGACATGAGTCTGTGGAAATTATACAGCTGCTTTTCTTTGACTTTTTTTCACTGGTAACTTGGGGAAACCCTCACAGCTCTGCCATGGTGCCTGCTGCTGATGCTTGCTGCTGCATGGCAAGGGTTTACTTGGCATGCTGACAAACTGCAGCTCTGTGTATAATGACTCTGTGTCTGTTGTGTCTCTCGCCCCGGAAAATGTCTGTTTGTCTTGCACGGGTGTGTGTGCTTTATGTGTGGTGCTGTCTTTACCCCTGTTAATGTTGTTTTCAGGGAAAAACCAAACCTCTCATCCCATTGCATGGTCTCCTCCACGTCGTCCACCCCACAAGGGTACAGACTCTGCTGTAATCTTAGTAAACTGCATGTATGATTAGTATATTATTAGTTTTATAGTGCATTCTTTGTCTTGAATGAACTTTGAATTTTTTGCTATTGTGAAAGGCTAGGGGTTCTAGATGAATAGATTGGACTGTAAGAGCATGTGATGGGACTTTAATCAAAGCAGAGACGTGATAGTTGTCTTTTCTCTTGTGTGTGCAGTGCGGCCTGCGAGTCCTTTCACAAACGTTAGCTCCTCGGTTGGAGAGGATGGGGCCATGATCAGTTGGGAGTACTGGGGCCCGGAGAAAAACATTTATGTAGAATACGTAGTAAACAACAGTAAGAAATGTTACACATCAGTATTTCTCTCAGTTTCCATGCACAGGTGGCAAGAGACTCCTACTTCATTATTGGCTTGTGCAGGTGAATAGAAATATTGGCAGTCCTGTTAATGCTGGATCCTGCCAGCGCTGACCCACATGTGATAAACGAATGGATAATTACACAGTGCTGGTATCGACTGGAGCTGCGCTCATTACAAGTGATAATGTGGATGGAAATAACATGAGCAAACATCATAAAACGCAGCTCAAACATTCTAGTTGTGCCAGCCGAGTTTGATTGAAGAGCTTCCCATTGTTTTTATCCACCTGCAGTGAGGATGGAAATGACTGTTGTAAGACTCTCTCACACCTACTGTTCAACACATTCAGCTAGGCAACATCTTAATGATAGATCCCATAATTTACAAATATGCTATCAAAAACATAATCCTGTGATCACCAGTCACAACATGTTTCATATTTAGCTCATTACCACATGTGTGTGTGGAAGGTGGCCCTGACAGTGCAGATGCAGATAAAATAATAAAAAATGTAAAAAACGTACAGTACATAGATAGCGTTTAACCCTTTGATGCACCCATGCACAGTTTTGTGTTTTTGGCTTTTAGTTTCTAGAATTTTCATCCTTTTTTCTGTGTATATTGTTGATGATAGATGTAAGGTTGTGCAATTTTCAAATACACTCAATATTTTTTATGCTTTCTTTATTTTTAGCCTCAAAAATCATGAACTGAATTTCTCACATTATTGACCCTTTGACACATTTTTGTGCACATAGGGATCCATTCAAATCTTTACTTTTGATCCTGCTCTTACTATTAGTAGTAGTAGTATATTTATTCAACAGATTCAACAAAAACAAACTAGTGACTTGAACGGTCTCCTTTGAACATTAAAATATGAAAAGGGTCAGTAACATGAGTATTTGACATTAAGCGAATAATAATATATAAAATATAAATAACTGTTGCTGCTAATCTTTCACACAAATCGCACATTGTGTTTTTTTAGACCATAAAATGGAATTGTATCATGACAAAAACTTGGCATTTTAAGGGTTAAAACTTTCAAACATTTTTTTATTTGATATGATTTTTATGTTGAAGTCTATAAAGTTATTTTTTGAAGGTGCATCTATGGTTTAAACCACGTGTTAAACAATTATTTGAAAAACTTAACTTGGGAATGCCACGTGTTCACAGTGCCAGTTTCGAAGAGGATTTTGAACATATTCAGTTTGACACGATGATGGAACTGAATGGGAAGTTAGACGATCATTAGCATAACCATTTGTCATAAGGAGGACATGAATCTTCACTTGCAAATTTCATTGCACTACATTCAGCTGTTGAAATATTCACTAAGCTAGAAGGCCACATGGAGAGTGCAGTGTTTCACCAAGATATATGACCCTTGTTGCAGTTTTATATAAAGTGATCTGGATCGGCACCAAAATCGAATGGTTTCTTCATTCAAGCCTCCAAATTTCATGGAAACCAATTCTATAGTTTTCATGTAATGTCACTGAATAAATCTCATAGATATAATCATAAATATTACCAGATGTCTATGTCATTGTTTCATGGTGATGCTTTTGGTGATATATTGTCACATTATTTAGACTTTGATTAAACTGGAAGCTTGGGATCTACGCTGCAAGCATAGCTGGAAGTAGAGAACTCAGTTGTGAGGAGAACACCTCAATTGTATCAGTTATTTGTGTCTCATTTCTAGTGTTTTGTGTGGGACACTTGTCATGTGGATTTCTAGTGGATTTCTTGATTTGCATCGAGCTTTTAGGGCCACCACAATAATTCATTTGCATAGTTAATGAGTTGTGTTTTTTTAGAACTCCATGAACATTAACCTCCACCATAATACCATACCACTAGAAGCTTTTATCAGCCAAGAGGTTTCCATAGTGACACCATCTCCATGGCCCATTTGAAGCTGTGTTTGCTCCTTCAAGCATACAAAACCTCTCTTCATGAAAGTCCCTCTTGCAGGTGAAGGTGAAGAGGAGTGGCAGAAAGAGCATGTGAATGGCTCTCAGAACGTAAAGCTGAAAGGCTTAAAGGTCGGCCTCTCCTATAGGGTGCGCGTGGTGGCCAAGGGTCACCGCGACCAGCCGCTGCACAGCTCAGAGGAGCTGTTGGTCACGGTCCCAGGTGAGGCAGTTCCTGAAGTTTAGCCTCCACCTTTGGTCTGGCCGGGCCTCACTGTGAATTGTATAGCATGTGTAGAAATCTGTGCCACTGTGCAGTCATATATAGTCAAGCATGAGTTTGTATAAACCAAGATGCATGACTTTATGTTTTATTTTTTAGTTGTTTTTTTTCATGACTTTATAGTTTATATTATGCACAATTAGATTTGTGAATCCAGTAAAAAGGAAAAACAATCATAAGATTCTAATATAGACGTTCAGTAGTGTAGAATAGCAACCAACTAAACGTTGCCCACAGGAAACCTGCGTGTTTGTGTGTAATTGTGATTGTCTGTGTCTTTACTTGTCTTTGTGTGTTTGTATTAATTGTCAGATTGTTTATCACTACTGGTGCATTTCAAGCTGTTGCTATGATAATCCAGGGGATTTCTAACTCTTCTAACACAAATGTTATCTTTTATGTGCACACATAATCCACCCATGAACTGAAATTTCTAATGTATAACATTCATATTTGTCAAACAAATCCATGACCCATTCAGCACATGATTGCAGATGAATTGCCCTTGTCACCGGGGAAGAGAAGGGAAAACAGTGCAGCAATAAATTGTGGGTTTTCTCCTCTTCCTCCTCCTCTGGTCAGCTGTGGCGAGCAGACAGGTGGACATCGCCACTCAGGGATGGTTCATTGGCCTCATGTGCGCCATTGCGTTGCTCATCCTGATCCTTCTGATCATCTGCTTCATTCAGAGGAATAAAGGAGGGAAATACCCCGGTGAGTACAGACATGATCATGAACACGTATATACCGCCACTGGACAGCTTGGTGTGTGTTGCAATGCCATTCTGCTTTCTCCTTTTTGCTCAGTACATTCTCATTTTAAAAGTTGTAACAATATAACACTCAAATTCACGCACATACAGGGAAATTATTACTTCAGGCTTTTGCTGCTGAAAGTGGAACGACAAGCTGTTGAATCATCGCGGTACTTAGAATTACTGATGCCATTGTTGGCTTATTTTTTGTTAAACATTGTCACACTGTTTTTTTTCTGTTTTTAAAAAGATATATGTTTCTGTTAATCTCAGGTTGTATTTGTCTAACACTAAGAGCCACTATTATTAGACACAAATAACATGAAATAAAAAAAAAACAAAATCACGTGACTGCAGACTCTTCCTTACTTCACTGTTGACCATGTTTGTGGTTTATTGTTTTTTGTACCTCACTAGTCAAAGAGAAGGAGGATGCACACACAGACCCAGAGTTCCAGCCCATGAAAGACGATGACTGTACATTTGGAGAATACAGGTGAGAGAAAGTGACCTGGCTTCTGGAGCCCCCAGAGCCCACATTTCCCATCAACCCGTGCCCTACACCTGCTTCTGGACCAGATCTGCTCTCTCTGGCTGGTCTGGACCTCTGCACCCCCTCCTCCTTCTCAACCCTTACAGCTGACCAGTAAATGACCCAGAACCACCAGTCATAAAAAAAAAAAGAAAAATAAGAAAAAAAAAAGTCAGAACTGCAAGAGGAAGTGTCCCTGGCTGGTTTGAACTTTTGCCGCCTTGAAGCACAAGATTTTTTTTTTTCCTCGTATTATTCTGGGATGTCGTGGATGGTACTTGTGTGTACTTGACAAAGCATTGTTGTGTCGTTTGAGCTGCAGGATTCTTCAGGTTTAATGGATTTGGGTTTTTTTATGTTTTGAAAGTTCAAGTGAGACTGTTATAGAAAGTTTAAAAAGCTATATCCATCAGAATCAGAATCATAAACTGATCTCATTATTGACCGCCATTCCAACTAATAAGCTATTCATTAACATGTAAGTACAGTATATATAGTATTAACACTTTGTCTAGTGTATTGCTACTTACATACATGACCCTGATAGGACTGAAAGTGACTGAAACTCCTGCTGACCTCCAGAAGGTATTAAGTCACGATTGCCAGCATCCTCTTTCTGGGCTGCTTATTCAGTTGCACGCAGAATCAAGAAACATGAAGCACTTTAATTCTGTAATTCTGTATATCTAACATTTTCAATATTGTTTCTTTTATAGGTCAACTTTATAAGATGGTCTTGCTTTTATATTTTATATTTCTTTTTTGTATCATGTAGACATGAATGTGTTCTGGATTTCTTTATTTTAAATGCCATGACAAAAGCACAGACACACACACACACACACACACACACACACACACACAGACAGATGCACACATACATTTGATGTGATATGCATGGATATCAAATCTTATCTTCTGTATGGCATTTTGCTCTGGACAATAATGTGTTGAATGGAAATATTGTTTATAATATAAATATAAAATATATAGATGCATATGGATTTAATATGAAATTAAAGGCATTTAAAACTGCTGATATTCTACATTTCTATTTTGACTACAAATTCCATGGAAAGATCAAAACCAACATTATAGCAGCTTCTCATTTCAACAGAGGTTCCAAAACTTTGAAAATAAGACATAAATATGTACATTTTCTTTAAATTCTTGTTGAACTCCCTGAGCTCAAAATTTGGTCAGCAAACAGAAGCAGGGTATTTGTTGACTGCTTTCAGCATTAGATTAGATCAGTTGTTGTTAATACAGCAGGATGGCAAATGTGGAATCAACTTATTTTGCATTAACAACACAGCACACCAGTCACAAGGCAAAGTGTACTAAATCGTAGTGCCTTTGTGAAACCTCGATGTCCATGCCATTTCATTTCACTCAGCTGGAACCTCACAGAATATCAATAAAGACAGAAGTCAACACAATTGATCTGTGCTTTTTTGACTCTGGAACAGAATACATTAAGTTCAGTCCCAAGTGCCACTCAAATGTACAAATAGAAAATCTTCCAAGTGTGTGCATGCAGTAATGTAGTGCAGTAATGTCTAAGAATGACTGTTTGTGTTGGATCTCAACTGGATACCTTCATCCGATCGCAGGGTTGTAGATATGATGGAAGGTAAGGGCAACAGTGGTGTCTGTGGGGGTGGGTGGAGTCGGTGGATAATCAAGTCACTGTGGAGAAAAATGCTTGTTGTCATCCAGTTTAATATTTGCTCATAAAGCCTTCATCATGTACAGTTCTTTCTAAACTCATTCAGCTGCAGTTTCACTGTACCGCTCCTTTTTGACATGCCGATTACTATGTAATGTATCAAGATTAAGACATTTCTGCATTATGATGGCTTTGTGATCACATCTCATTGGCATTCAACTCATGTATGTGGAATGTTTTCAACTATCTAATATCCAAAGAAAACTTTCTTTGCAGATTTTTTATTGCATTTTGCCAAGCTGTGATTACCATGCTTGCTTTTGGGGGATGTTTGGCTGAAACTTTGCTTTCCAATGTTTATTCACATCATTGCATTGACTTTTTCTGTTCTTGTCACAGCCTCTTTCTGGGGTGGGGGGGTGGGGGTGACTGTTTTTGTCAAACAACACATTTGCCACCTCATATTTGGTTTCAGGGGGAATTTGATGAGAATATGATTGCTTGAGATTTATTCCTCCGTTGCCTGATGGAAACCATCAAATCATTCATAGCTTCCATTTTTTAGACATGGAGCAAGCCAAATTCATATTGACAAAATGCTCACATGTTTATATAATATATAATAATATGTGCTGTTATCTGTCAAACTCAGTGGATTGTGGTAAAATAATTGGCAGTTTGATGCTCTGTCTAAAAAAAGTGATCACTAATCTTTTTGTTGCATCCGTCACATCATCTCACCTGTAACACCTGCATGTTATTTTCTTCTTCAGTGACAATGAGGACCATAAACCGTTAAAAGGGAGCCGAACACCATCTAACGGGACAGTTAAGAGAGACGACAGTGATGACAGTTTAGTTGACTACGGGGAAGGAGGAGATGGACAGTTCAACGAAGACGGCTCCTTTATCGGCCAGTATAGTGGAAAGAGTGTCAGCAGGGACACTGCTGAGGGGCACGAGAGCTCAGAGGCCCCCTCCCCGATAAATGCCATGAACTCCTTGAACTCTTTTGTGTAGCTAATCAGTCCTACACAGACTCCCTGTTCACCCTCAATCCCAACATTTCTTTTAGGGGGCTCTCCCAACAATGCATGGCTTCATGACCACACATACCTGCCAGTTCCAAACGTGACAGGAAAAATAAAAAGACTGATAAAAGACATTTATGTGCTCACTTGGACACCTTTGAGGAGGATGGAGGAGAAGAACTTCGCAGGATGTAGGGATGAAGCAGCTCCACCATAACTTTGATTTTAACAACACATGGAATATGTTATATTACCTAAATCCATATATTAACATTTTGATATTAACTAAAGTTGCATTCTTGGCAGGAGATTGCAGTGCTTTTTTTGACTTTATATGTTTATGTTATTGAGTATTATATTATTTGCTATGTTGATGTTGTGTTTAGCATCTACAGTACACACCTATTACTCAATTTATTTTTCCAACACTGAATGTTGTACCAGAAATTGTAATATAATACATTCATTACAAAAATAAAAGATTGCATTAAAGCCACTCTATACCAATACCACTTCTAACCACATGGCGGCAATATGTGACTAGAAAGTGCATATTTTAGCCCCGGCATAAGCTACAATGAAGTGCACCTCTAGTGAGAGAAAGTAGTATTACAAGATCTGCCAGGAGCAACTCTCTCTGCAAGGCCTGAAGTGTTATTGCTACTTAGGGTGGCCTTAATGCAGTTTCATGATGCATTTACAGTCCATGAGGCAGAGTATGCACAATGCTAATGTAACCGAATTTTGGAAATAGCATATGCAGCATGCTTGAAATTACTACGCTGACACGTCCTCATTCTCACCACTGTGTTAGACAGTGCCTGTGCAGGTGCAAACTGAAATGCTGCATGGTATGTCACATGACCTCATGACTTTTTCCCTGCACGTGATTCTTTTCTCTTCTTTTTTTGTTGATCTGAATGCCATTGAGGAAGACTGAGGGTGTCGTACCTTGCCTCAGCACCTGCTTTGCTCTATCACTGGGTACACCAGTGCCTTTTCCTCAAACCAGTGATTCAGAGTTAGAGTTCAATGACTGGAGTAAAAACAAAAATGAGACTGCAGGAGTCACATACAACGATGGTTAAAAGAAGGTTGAGGGTGCTTTGAATGGGGAACGATTCATACGAACATGGTCTCCCAATGGTTTAAAACACAGGACTGGCTCTGATTCTTCCAGGAAGTTAAACACACCCACAGTGGATCACATCAAAATCTTGGTAAAAGGGCTCCTAGTCCTTAAAGTCAGCAGGTGCTGACAGCGTCTCTGCAACATGTTAATGTATTGAGATGTGTGTGTGTGTGTGTGTGTGTAGACCCATAATTTCAATCCTATTAGGCAAAATTTGTTCATATATACTAACTACACTTTAGGGCCTTTGGATGGGATCAAGATTTTTTTTCTCTTAACTTGCATCAAGTTTTTCTTTCTTTTTTTTTGCTAAGACATGTAAAATATATGTTAAATTTGTAAATACCTTGACTGATTGTATAGGGACATGCTGTCTATACAACAGCAGCCTAGAGGGGGTAATTTTGTGCATGAAATGATTCCATGTGTTCATTGGACTGTATTGTATTGTATTGTATTAAAAAAAAAAAAGAAAAAAGAATATGACAGAAAATCCCATATAATCCCGCTGGTGATTTTCTGATTCACATACTTTTATCAGTCACAATGCACACACTTAGATTCTGATTTACGTTGCTTCTTCTCTGATTCAATATACCACAAAGTTGATGTTCTTTTCTGACAGTATTGCAAATGGTTTTGTATTTAAGAAACAAATTTGTACTAACAGATACTTCCTCTGTCTCTATTTAAGTTGTTATTCCTTTTAGTGCAAGTATGAATTTCAGGCTACAGGAAATATAATGGATGAATAAAAATTATCTGCTTTAAGCTTTCAGCCTCTTCACTTGTAACACCTTTTTTTGGTTGAAAGATCAATGATCCGTAAGAATGCCATTTTTTAGTCAGTGTATATTAAGTGTTACATAATGTATCCATTAATTATTCATTCTCTGACAATGATACTCCGTTAAATAAAAAATGATGTGCTTCTTTAATATGCCAAAGAGTAGACATGCTTTTGACCACAGACAGGAGAAATTATTATTTTTTCACCAGCAGAGAAACAGCCAAAATAACTTGTGTGATTTCTAAAAGCTATGGAGACAAACTGTCCCACCTTTAGTAAGCACACAAACTCATATTTCTTTAATCGTACCATGAGCACAAACTGAAGGATGTGTAAATATGGATGGACTACATCTGCCTCAGTCTTCTCAGTGTGAAGCATCTATACAGGGGCCTTATGGAACATGACAGTTGGGCTCCATCTTTTTGGCGCTCACTTGTGGCACTTCTACTTCCATTACAGTCACATTGTCAGAGTAATTGGGAGAGAGCAGCCCACCATCTGTTGGATTATCAGACAGTGATGGTATCAGGACGCAAGGAAGTCTGCTGTCTTGGAAATGCCCTCTGGCAGGGATTCTTTTCCTTCTGTCGTTCAGGTGCACTTGTTTCTTTTCAAAATGTTTGGGGACATTAGTGAAGTATGAAGTTGATTAAAAAGGGTAATTTAAAGGTGACTGCCGCTGCACATATTTACGATTCTTGGCTTTCCAAAATGAAATCTGGAGTTTGTTTTGTTTTTTTTAAAGAATGAATTCATCCCTTCATCCATCCATCCATTAACTTCCGCAGAGGGAGCTAGATTATGTCTTGTAGATCTTTGAGAAAGCAGATGATGAGATGAAAGAGGAGCTGTGGTATTGATGAGGAAATCTGGAATAGCAGAGAAGTATGTTAGAGTGGTGCAGGACACGTGTGAGAGCTGTAAGTGGTATGGTGTGCTGTAGGTGTGACAGAGGAGTTCAAGGTGGAGGTGAGACTTCAAGAATCAACTCTGAGCCCCTTCTTGTTGCTATGGTGATGGACAGGTTGACCATTGAGGTTAAATAGGAATCTCCATGGACTATGATGTTTATAGATGACATTGTGATCTGTAGTGACAGCAGGGGGGCATGTGGAGGAACATCTATAGAGGTGGAGGTATACTCCAAAGGAGAGGAGTGAAGACTATCTGCAGCAAGACAGGATACATGTCTGTGAATGTGAGGAGTTCAAGTGGGAAGATGGGATGAAAAGGTGAAATGGATGATGAGGCTGAAACTGCCAGACCGAAGGCCAAGAGAAGATATGATGTTAAAATCTCCAGTTATGTGATAAAAGCATCTTGATGCTGGGTCTGAATATCAGCAAGAGTCTTGTGAATGACATCACACTGCTGCTCCTGCCCATGGTGGAACGTAAACCATGTGCAGGAACACATGTGCAGTTTTACTAATGTAAACCTGCAGAACAAAATATGGTCTGAGCTAACAGTTCAGTGTCCTGGCAGCATATGATATCCTTTACTTGCCCTAACGTGTCCATCAGGCTTTGCTTTTGCTGCCCCTCTTCTGGTGCCTGTCCACCCGTACAGCAGTGAAGCTGGGTACGTCCACACAGCTATCCAGAATGTTGTGGTGTAGCCACGTTTCCACAAAACACATCAGACTTCCCTCCCGAGTCTTTGGTTTTTCACCAGTGCCTGTGGATCATCACAGCTGTTGGCCACCAAACATTTCCCATCAGAAATACTCAGACTTGCTGCCACAGAACGGCGTACAACCAGTGGCTAACATGTAGCCCTGCTTCTTGTACATTTACTGTAATCTCATTTCATTTATTGGAGTAAAAATGAGAATAATTCAGTCTATTAAATAAATCGAATCTAATAAATGCGTCTGTGTGTGAAAGACTGTGTGTCCTTTTCAGGACTGCAGCCAGAAGTCATAATACAGCTGTTTTTTAAACTCAACTCAAAATGTTTTTCACACATTATTTAATTGATACAGATTAAAACAAGGGTTTAAAAACTGTGTGCTAAACTGCCCCTTATTTGAACATAGCAAATCCACAAAGTCAGCTCTACAAACAAATATGTTTGTGAGCCCCATCACACTGCATAAGTTAAGCGATACGTAAGTAGTACAGAAGTGTCCTTCATTGTTGGTATTATATTAAGGAATGCCACAAACTTGAACATAAACTGCACAACAGTTTTTCTTGTAAAATATCTAACGTAGTTGCTGACTGTTAGAAAAATATATATTTATACCTATATATTCTTCTTATGTGTGTTGATTATTACCATATTAATGCTGCATAATGTCATAGACTACAGATTGTCTTGTTCTAATGAAATAAGATACTGACAACACTACATGCATGAGAGCTGATAAAGGTTTGTGTAGCTGACTGGTTCACATAACTGGTTGGAACCAGTGATTCCACTCAAGGACAGTAGC
>JBAMYA010000021.1:3798272-3824270 GCA_037176975.1 Arrhamphus sclerolepis | reverse complement strand
CGATAAGCAATTACCCAGTTTCGTGATACAGAAAACCCAGGATTAACCCTGAAGTTACCTTGCTAAAGCAAAATCTCGCTTTGTGATACAGGCCTCAGGTGTGAATCAGCGTAACAGCTGCATAAAATGGGTGAGTTAGGGAGCAATATTGTGACACTGTCATGTTTTTAATTTTGTAATTTTAAAGCAGCACTAAGCAAAACTGGTTGACTTTGGCACACCATGCTGGTTCAGAGTATAACTATTGTAACTGCCCTAAATTCAGGAGAACCTGCATAATGACTTTTTACAGTAAATTAGTAGGATGAGGTGGAGACAAAGGAGTATGTTGACTGATTTGAGTGAGTGCCATTAGAGGATTTTTAGAGGCCCCTCCACTGAGAGGCCTCTTCTAGTGCAGGCTGCTTTTAGAAATAAGTCAAATGCAAAAGAAAAGCATGCAGACATAGTCTTAACATTATAATTTAAAAATTACCTTTTTTGCATTGATACAAAGAGATTTATTGTCTTCTGGTGGAACACAGAGGGCTAATTGAGTTAATCATTCCTGCAGCTGTGAGGATTTGTATTTGGTTTACTGTCTTCATTAGGATCTAGATTTGGTTCATTGCTTTGGGCTCTGGTTTTTGTTTAATGTTGGTGTTCTTGAGTCTTGTTTGTGTCTCTGTTAACTTCACATCTTCTTGGTTTGTGTCTGTCTTTGTCATGTTATATTCTGTTTGACTTTCCTGATTCTCATCTCCCTGATGTTTTGGACCTGTGTCTTGTCAGCCCCAGAGTCATGATTTTGTTTGTCTTTCCCTCTCCCCTTGTTGCTTCCACTTGGTTTTCCATTGGTGGTAGTTCCGGTTCTGGATGTTTTTATTTTCTTTGGAATTTCATCACCTTCACCAAAAGGGATTTTTTTTTTTGTTGGACTACTCCTGCTTCCCACTTTCCTGCATCTGGATCCTAACCAACTCTGCCATTTTTCATAACAGGATGACAGTTTACTTCACAATGACAGAATTATCAGTTTGAATGCAATTTCACACTCAAGATAGTAAGAGTACATGCACATTGTTTGGAACATGGACAAATATCATACCCTAAAAAAATGAAATGACATTTAAAGTTGAATATTAGCCTCAAGTCCACTCTGTGCCAGTAGAAAGTTTTCTGATTCATTCAGAATGTATTCTGAATGAATCAGAAGTATGTGTGTGCATGTGTGTGTGTGTGTGTGTGTGTGTGTATGTGTGTGTGTGTGTGTGTATATGTTTTGATTATAATCTGGTATGCACCTATTTTGTATTTTGAACATGAGCTGACATGAGAGTTGAACCTTCACTAGAAATAATGCCACAATGCAGGGCATTAGACAGATTTAATGGAAAAATGTGAACCAAGAGAAATAACAGCATTTTCTTATGACGCAGCCAGTGGTTTTATTGTGTAGGATGTCTTGGGTTCAGTGGTTAAATGTTGTGTACAAATGTAAAAACACTGAAATGCTGTTTGTTGGAATATAGAGGTTATATTTTTACACAATATACAACAACAGAAACCTTAACTTTAAAAAAAGCATACTCATTGCAAATTTAGTATTACTTACTTATTTTATCAGCTGACATTTCCTGTATTCCCATAAACTGGTTAAGGCCACTGTGAATGTAGAAGAATTCCCTCCCACAGAAACCATGATTTCTAATCAACTCCTCTAGAGTGATTTTCTTTCTCCTTCTATAATCTGGAGCAGGCCGGCAAAGCTGCGGGTCTTTACCGCTGTTCAGACTTTGAGAACGAGGCAGCAGGAAGGGTGCACATGCTCTGAGTAGCAGTTGAGTCTGCCAGAAGGTCTATGAGGACTCCAGTGTGAGAAGAGAAATCAGGTTGACACACCTAGAGGATCTGCTGTCACTTATAAAAATAAGGAAATCAATTCTCGTTTCAAGTCTGTTGGATTTATTTTTCAAACAAGACTGCATTTTCTTACTGCTCTTGACGCATTTTGCGGTTCAAGAGTCAGCCTGTCACTCACCAGCAATAATCTCCTCTAACTTTGTATCAGGTTTTTATTCACATCCACATCCATTGTGAAAACTGAGAGAGTGATGTTTTACCACATACAGTACATCCAGTCTGTGACAGAAGCTCTTAAGGTTTCTGTATTTAAACTTCTTAAATTTAACAGGGTTCTGTACTTGGACTTTTTTTTTTTTTACCTTCCTCAGAAAACACTTCCATTGGGTAATTATTACACATGCAAAGATACTCAGTTACTTTTGCATGATGCCAGATAAACCCAATCACTTACCTAGTCTACAGTCTTAAACCTAAAGGCCTGGATTACTTTTAATTATTGCCACTAAACTCTGAGGTTACCATCTGTGGAGACCAGCACCAAAGGAATATCATGACTGTCTAGCCATGTAGTTCTTTTGGTTGCTTTTACTTCATCTAGTACTTCTGCATCCTACAATTTGCTGCACTTAGTTGATGAAAGAAGAATTGACTGTGTTAGCTACATATGCTCACTCTAACATGATCAGCGATCTTGCACTTTGAATCTTGAAGATTGGTCCTTGGTGTGCTAAGATGGTTGATGATTTCAGATTCAAGAACCTTCTTTTAATTGTCACAAACTTGCTGTGACTTTTGCATGAAAGTAAATAAACTGAGCGATACGTCTCCTCCAAGAGTGTATGCATAAAGCAAATAATCTAATACAGGAGAATAACATCCCTTTAGACTTTACCATTTGTAGTAGTTATAGATCTCAGAAATGTTTGCTTAATGTTGCAAAAGCTCCATTAGTCTTCATTTTTCTAGTGACTTGTACTGAAATTACACTGTTAATACTGTATTTCAGCGATGTTGTAGAGTGTTTCACTAAAAAGCTGTCTTCAAGCATAACTCTTTTTAATGGAAGTTAAAGAGTAAATGTATTGTTACTGGCCATTATGAACGAGAATCTAACTGAAGCCTTACGAAGGCTGCATAAGGTTCTTTCAGAGAAACCATTCAGTAGTGAAATTGTGTAGCAGAATGAAGAATAAGGCTCTTTGGAGGGAAATGTCACCTGATATGTGTTACAATTGCCCCTCCAGACAAGAGAGAGAGAAAGGCTGACGGAGAAAGAAGAAAGCTTTCAGAAAACACAAAATGTGGTGTCTGAAACGCTCGCACCACTCGGTAGCCCATGGACCTTGGGGCCAGGGTCACTCATCGCTAATTTAGAAGGTCATGTGTAGTTGAAGTTAACCCTGAGGTGAAATGGTCCAGATGGACTGCCCGAAGTTTCTCTTTCTTTCAGTTTGTCAATTATCAGCTATTAACACTCCAGTGACCACCCTAAAGACAAGACTGGTGGTGGCTTTATAGACCTTCTGCCTTCAGTGATTGATTCCAGATTTACACTCATCCATGTAAATGTGATTTTCTTGATTGGCTTAAGAGCTGGGTGGCAACTAATTATTTGAATTGATATTTATACATTTTGTTTCATTGTATAGTCTATCATGTGACCTTGAACAGAAGCAAGTTGGTCAAAGTGGATGGATTTTCAGTTTAAAAAGCCAAAAGCTTTGTAAAAATCTTGCATGAGCTCAGCTTAATGTTTTTGCACATTGGCAGCCATGATAATCACTCAAGTCTGGACCTGTTTTAGTTTTCTATAGGGAGATGGATATAGCTATAATTTGAGGCTAATTAGCCCTACATTCAAACAGCCAAATAACCTGCCTTGCAAGGTTATATTAACAGCTTAGAATAAGTCTTTTTCTTTTCTTGTGCTGAAACATATTTTTCAGTTTCATTTAAAGGAATATGTAATTAATTTTAGGATATGTTTTTTAGCTCTCATGTTCTCCCCATTTTGTCAAAAACCAAAGAAAGTAATTGTGGACGGTCAGAGTTAGACAAGACATAATGGTGGAGGCAAGTCAAGAAACTCAAGAAAGCAACAAACGATGAAGGAGAAATAAATTGCACAGTGATATAAGTGCAACCACAAAAAAAAATGCATGTACAGGACCTTCTGAACCAAGAGTCACCCAGGTTAGGAGTTGCTTTTTTTTATTTTTATTTTTTTATTTTAAATTTGTTGTTGTTTGTTTTCTCCACAAAGTGCTGGAAGAGATGGCACAGATGCACTTGCACTTGGTGCACAGCAATTTGGTCACCTTTGTGTGTAACAAGTATCCTGCTGAACTACAGGAGCCCCCAGGTGTATGAGTCTACACACACTGCTGCATTGCAATTTTATATATCACAGATGTTGAAAGGTGTTTTTTGTTTTATAGGCCTGACATAGTTGACTGTATCCCATACATTCTCAGAAGGTGTCAGCTGCCTGATATCATGGCTATCATGGATGTCGATATAGATTTGTTTTTATACTAGTTTTTCTTACTTCTCCTATTTAAGTCTTGGGCTGTGTTCCAATGTCCATACTTCAATTAGTACACTTAAATGCAGTACACTCTGCGCTTTCTAAGTGCGGCGAGCACGGCAAGTAAGTGTTTCAAATCGCATACTCAATGGTCCACTTACCGGAAGTTATGTCACTATTGCTACCTCAGCTCATCACCTGCCCAAATTATTAAAATGTAATACCTCAAAACTTACATCTGTAAGCTTTGGGAGCTGTAGCAGATCCAGTTCCCGTTGTTGACATTACTGTATCCATCTTTCTTTTATTTTTTTGAGCTGACTAGAGAGCACCTGGCTCCGCATCTTCTGCTATGTAGCTAGAGATGGCAGACGTGAAGTATGAAAAGTATACATAGTTCTGCACTCAACGTTTTGGCTGTTTTGAGAACACCATCCGAGTACTTTCAGTACACTTATTTTTGCCGTGATCGTAATCGGAACACCCTACATACTCAAACTGAGTATGGTAACTATGGAAAGTATGGATATTGGAACACAGCTGTGCTCTCTGATATTCCTTTGCATGCTGTAGTATTTTTTGTTAACTGGGTTGCTTTACTTCCTGTTTTTAACTTGAAAGTCTGATTCATTGTGTGTTAAATTCATCCTCCTTTCTTGTTCATACCTGTGTCTCATGAACAGTCTGTGTGTTTGGTCCCCTGGGTGAATATACGATATCATATTCACCATTCTCATTCAGGAATGGGAATAAGGGGTAGAATGAGGTGGGTGTCTCGAACACTTTGGGTTTCCTATTGCTTAATAAAACAATCCATCAAATTTCTTCCAGTTATGTATAGAAGTAATCTTTGACATTGTCCTGCTTCCATGTTTGATCTCATTGGCTGGCACCAGACTGTGTAACCGTCATTTGATTCCCTGATACTTACTTCCATGCCAGAAAAACTCAACTTTTCTCAACATCTAAAAAGGGAGCAACACTTTCAACACGACACAACAAATTCACAGTTCAGTTTTGCGATACTTGACTCTTCCCCGTACAAAGGAAATGGATAACAATGCTGTTGACACTTCAAACCTGTGTGTGAATCAGAGGTTACAGTTAAAAAAGATGTGTTTCCCAGTAAAACGTATTAATCACTGCAGCACTTCTCCAATGAGAAGTCAGACTTTCTCTTTGGTTGGGTAATGTATATCAGGTTAACAGGCAATTCTATGTTCTTGCATCAATACATTTACACAGTTATATTATAAATATGACAGTGGAAATGTTTCAAAATAGGAACTTTAAAAAAAAAAAAAAATCTCAATCCATTTTAAGGCTCAAGATTATTCGTCAGTTTTGCATTACAAGGGACAACCTCATAATTAGAAATTACTAGACTGACATTATAACGACATCGTCTTTCATGAGGAGAAGATTTTCTTTGAAGTGATGATACACAGCTCTTCATGTTATTGATCAGAATATGTCAGGAATTTCATAAACTGGCTGTCCCATTCACCACAGAAAGACACCAGGTGGAGGAAAACGACCCATAATGGCTGCAGCCTGTAATCATCTGTATTAATGCTGTGTGAGCTGTTATCAGAGACAACATATCTGCCCAAAAGTGACTTATTGATTTCATAACACAGCCAGCAAAGCCGGCATTGACGCTCAGCAGCAACAGACTGCAGGCCTTACGACCGTGACAGGCTGAATTGTAGAAGAAAAGGACCTGAGCAGAAGCATGAACCCTTTCAGTCATCTCAGTCCCCTAATGCTCCATGGAAATGCAATTTCACAAGGCCATAATTGAAATTTAGTTTTTCACCACAATAGCAGGTCAAAATAATTTACTGTGATCAGTCCTTCCTGTGCCTGGGGATATATCTCATGCTTCTATAGCAATGATAGCAAACAGCTTTTTAGCCAGCTGTACATACTTTACACTAAAAAAATATATGTAGCACTGAAAAATCCATTGTTTTCTCTTCTACTATAACTTGCATTGCAAATATGACATTTATTTCTTTTCAAAAAATTGTATGGATTATGAAATATCACTGACCAGAAGAGGGAAAAGTTCACATTTCAAATGTATTAGTGTTCATCTCAACATAAGGCTGCAGCAGACTTATTCTCTCTGAAGCCCAGAGAGTGATATGGAGGCAAGTACACTATCGCCCCTCATTTCTCGCAGCCATGCTCGGAACGCTCTGCATGAACAGGTTCATTACCTCTGCACCTTCCCTCCCCCTCCTCCGCCACCCCTTCACACAGCTCTGAAACACACCGGCAAAAATAACATGAAAATCCTGAAATATGTGCAGCCTTGCTAAAACCTTTCCCAGGCTCACACACTCAGTTTGAACTATGCTGCAGATTTTAAAAGTGATGGAATCACATTCAGGGTGTGTGGAATTTAAGCCAGCAGGTACTTTTCATGGGGGGGGGGTCTTTTGAGATGGCCATTTCCACGCAAGAACTGGATGGCTTTGTTAGCATGCTTAGTATGGATGTGCGTGACTTCGTAAAATTCAACCTATTCACATTTTTCTCAAACCCTGATAACCTTACAATAACCCCACCCTTAATTAGAATTGCTTTTAAGGGTTCAGTGACAGTGTAGGCTAAAAAGGCTGTTTTTCCTCTGAGTAATTGAGAGTTAAGGGTCCTGTGTGTATTTGGTGAGTCTGTCGTGAGGCATGTGGGTACTTGACAGGTGGACTCATAATGTCTGGCCCCTCAGGGGGTACAAAGACATGTGAAGTTGTTGCTGTAATTGCTCATGCGGTGAGGTGGCCTTCCCTTTTGTCTGCACAGGTCCATCAGACACAGTGGGGCGGGGGCCGCCTTCTTTTGTCTGTGCTGATACAGTAACTTGATGGTGAGGTCATTGTCCCCCGTTACCCACTGCCTTATGTGCATTTTAGTGGATTCAGAAACATCTTTGTGAAGGAAAATGAAATAAGAACAATCAAAAGTATGTGAATCTTTGGAATGGAATGACTTTCTGTTTTAGTTTGGCAAAAAATGTGATTATGATCTTTATCGAATAGAATAGACAATCACAATAAGCTTGATACCATAACAAGCAAATCTAATTTCTTGTGTCTTCATTGAATACATCTAGTAAAGGTTGAAGGAAAAAGTAAGTGAAACCTTGGATTAATGGCTTATTGGATCACCTTTGTTATTAATGACTTTAAACAGGCACTTTTAGGGTTTAGAAATTGACAAAATGATGCTCTTTAATTGCTCCATTGAAGTCTTTCCACTGCATCTCTATGAAATTAAGGTCTGGATTCTGATTGAGCAGCTTCAAAAGGTAGATTTTCTTTTTTCAGAAGCCATTCTGTGGTGAATTTACTTTGGTCACTGTTCTGCTGTTTAACTCAACTTCAACTAAGCTTCAGCTGGCAGACGACCACCCTGACATTATCCTGTAAGATATTCTGTTGAGATATTTTGGTAACCATATACTGAACTGTATCCATTTATAAGCATTTTGTCCTTTTTTTGTTCTTGTGCCTTTATATAGATCAACTCCTCATTTTTGCAAGACGAGGTTCACATATACAGAAAACTAAAAATCCTTTAATGTCTTTCATCAATCAAAATACATTTTCAAACGAACTGAATGGCAAGCCTATTAATTGCTCTCTAAAAATAGTTTTTGCTGCAATAATTTGGCTATGGGTTCCCTTACTTTAACTTCTAGCACTGTGAATGTTTTAAAATCAGTAGAGGCATGTTTAATCATAATTGGGATTGCCTATTAATGTGACTTATATGAAGATGAGATCATATCTTATTGGAAATTATACAAAAAAAACAAAAAACAGCTAAGGTTAAGGTGGATATCATCACATCTGTTGATATTTGAAATAAAATGTCAACAAAAAAAAGGCTCCTCCCTCCAGTGCTCCATGAGAAAACACTTCCCATCTTGAACTTTCCCAAGCTATTTCCCTACTTCATGTGCAGGACCACTAACCTTTCCCCTGTTGGTGACTGGCTGGAGCAATGATTGTTCTTTACCCTTCCTTTCACTGCAAGAGATTCACAAACTGTCCTTGATACTTTTGTTTCTTATTTTTAAATCTTTTTTTTCTTTTTTCGATCTATCATTGTTACTCTTATGGAAAGCAGTGGCACTTTGCAACTTTTGATCAGTTAATCTTGGTGTGCTTATTTGCATATATGAGCGTGCTCGAGTTCATGGCTTCAGCTCTAACATCTGGCACCACAACAACCCCCGGGCCTTGTCACAGGTGATAGATGATACCTATCACAACCTGTCAGTTGGGAAATAGCCAACTCAACTAGCCAGCCAACCGGTGGCCTGCCCTCCCTTATCTTTACCCCCAGTTTTTACTGCAGAGAGAGGTGGCAGGAGCCAGTACGGTGACTCATTTGCTTTTAAGAAAATATAGACGTGAGCTAGATTGTGAAGGTTTGCAACATGAAAGCTCTAACACCATAACAAAAATATGCTCTCTGTCTTAAGTATGTTATCAGTAGGTCATCCAGTTGAGTTATGAAGCAAAGCAGGGAATTCAAAGAGACAAGATTTCAAAAGCAGAGAATCCAGCAGTTTGCATGCTTTCTGAAGCTGTTGCAATGTAAATCAACATCACAGTGAATGTTAAAGAGGAAGATTAAAATAATAATGAAAGAAAAAAACCTTCGTTGTCCAGATGAGATGTTCCAGTAATGTCCAGGAACATGCTGTGTTTTAGCACCATAAGAAAAAAAAAAAAAAAAAAACTGCCTACAGCATCTTCTCTCCTGACTCTGCAGGCTGAGGCAACCATTGGAAGCCATCTGTTGTATCATTTGCCTCGCTATAATTCTTTGTTTTTTATCTTTAGTGTCTGCAGAGGTGCTGATGGTGAAAGCAATGAGTGTGATTACGTGATCACGATCTCCCTCCTGTTGATATAATTTGATGCGCAACATTTTCATTTGGGGTGTGATGATTATTTGGAGTTAAACTGAATAAACAGTTTAGAGGTAATGGTGCAGCAATAGTGTAGTTTCACCACACCCGACATGTGGCTAAAATTACATCCTGTCTACGAGGCTGCAGAGTCCAACACTGAGGACTGATTTCATCTTTGGTTTGTTGCATTTTGTAGTGTCTTGTCACAATCACCCCATAAACAGAATCTAATGAACTGTGCCTTCCATAAATTAAGTTGTCAGGAATAATAGAACAAATTCCTGAAGTGAATGTGGATGAAACAGAGACTGCCTTGGTGTGACAGCTGTCTCTCTGTCCATCTCCTCACCTGGTCTCTCTTGCTTTCTTTTCCTGCTGTCTCCATCCTGCTCTCTCTTCTTTTACCTTCACTCACTTCAGCCTTCAGTCCCACTCACAAACATAAAAAACAAAAAAGAACAGATATCATATAAGTTTAAAACATTGGTTTTTGGGATGTCAGGTAATGGTAAATTTCCTTTCTCACTTGAACTTCCATCTCTCACTGCTTCCATCTTTCCCAGTTACACCAGCCAAATGTACAAACTCTTTCACTGCATCAAGAAATCTTCTCTTTGGTCTTCCCCTTTTTCTCAGCTTGGCAGCTCCAGCGTACTTCTACCAAAGCGTGCACATCCATCTGTGGAAAAACAGACTTTGAGTGAGTGAGGGTTTGATCCAGTACTTAAAATCAGTGTTTAATGGGGACACAAAATATGTAGTAAAACACAGCCTTATTAGAAAAATACTGTGTTCATTGTTCCAGTTTGCAGCACAGTGGAATTAAGAAAATGTGACTATTCAGACAGAGATTTAAATAACATTAATATTACTCTAACTTTTGGACTGATTTGTACTAAAGGGAGTACGCCAGCCTCTTCTTCATTCTGAGCTGGCTGGCTGCTCCCAGTTTCTTGCATTTGTGGTTCCATAAACTGCTTACAAGTGCTGTTAGATCTTCTTGCATTGTTTTATCTTTTTTCCAAAGTGATTTAAATGTATTAATTACCAGCGGTTTTGCTTCTGTAACCCCCTCTTTGATAGAGCACTTCAACTTTATCTTAGATGACTGCATCCTCCACCAATCTGCAGAGAACCTTTGTTCACAGTACGACAAACCAGGTTTTTCCTGAATTCACTGTCTTTCCATCTTCTTGGCATCTCTTTTTCTAAATTTGTCACATTCCTGAATGAGTTCTCTGATGGATTGTGGTGCTCATATGTATCAGTGATGCGTTTCACAGCGACTGTGATCATTTCCATTATCTCACCATCTGGTCACAACACATTAAACTCTCTGCTTTATTTCAGACTCTTTTAGTTTTTTAAGGTCAAGGGCTGGGCGCTATGACCTCAGATCAGTACCAAAATTAATGAACTTTACCTTGATTACAAGTAATGACTGATCATTTTATTTGTTTCACAAACTCCTGTCGTTTTTAAATGTGCTATACAAATAAACTTGACATTGACGTTGTTTTGGTTTCTTTTTTGTTTTTTGTTTTTTCAGTTTTGCTTCAACTGTACTATTGTAACTGGTATATTTTTCTAATAAAAGAATGGGAATTAAGCACATAAAACAAGCAAATGTGTGTTGGGTAGATTATGCTGCTGGTTATTTCCAGAGCTGAGTATCTGTGTTGCACCCATGAAAGATTTGCCAGATCTTCTCTGCTCATTACAAACAGTTTTGTTTGTTTTTTTTGGTGGATTAGATTATTGAAGTCTGAAACAAGGCATATTGGCAATTTAACAGTTTAAATTGATTCATTTAACAAACAGGAGCCTCAGAAGCATGTGGGAGGACCATACACAGCCACAACAGCCTGATACGTCCTCCTCATGCTGGTCACCAATCTGGTCACACAAAGCTGTGGGATGACATCCCATTCTTCAACCAGCATTTGTTGCAAGTCAGCCAGTGTGTTTGCATTGATCACTCTGGCATAAACAGCACGTCCTCTATGAATGTAGATTAATGTCTTAATTATTCAATCAGAAAAAAGGTTGCTTCAATCAAAAAGTATAATTAAATAATAAAAACAATTAAAAAAAACCCTTTCATTCAAAGAAAAAAATTTTGAATGCAAAAAAAATATTTGAACCCAGTTTTATTTGATTGAAAATGTTTTCTTTGATTGAAGGTTTTTTTTTTTTTTTTAAATTTAAAATACTTTTTTTGATTGAAGTAATCTTTTTTTTGTATTTTGGCAATATTATGGGTAGGACATTTGTGTCTTTATTATTCAATCCCAAAAAGTTGCTTCAATCAAAAAAACATTTAAATGCAAAATTAAAATTGAAAAATAATATATATTGATTTCTGACATATTTGAGTGACAACTAAGTGTCTACAGCAACAATGTCTTTCTGACAAGTAAGTCATGGTCGCCAGCGATACTGGTGGAGTTGTTGGTTGTGGTTCAACGGATCAATGTTAATCCATGATGTGAAGATTGGAAAAAAAAAAAAAGTTCCACTGTATGGTGCACATATTTCTGTCGAGCGATAGTCATGTCTAGCAGTAGTAGTCCAAGCGGAGGAGCAGAGGAGCTTGAGAAACCTACATCACTTACATCATGGCGTCCATGTACACACTTCTTCGCTGGCGATCACTGGGTCGATGCCTGGGCAACCCCCATCCTGGGAGAAAGTCCGAGAGAAATCGGTGCACCCAGGGAGGCTGCCCAGGACAGCGGCAGCATCGCCAGAGAGCACCCATGCCGGGCTCTGGATGCCCACGTTGTGAGGCCGATTGATTGAAGCAACCTTTTTTCTGATTGAATAATAAAAACACAAATCTACCTTCATAGTCCACAAGTGATCCTAAAAGTGTTCAATGGGGTTGAAGTCAGGACTGATGCTGTGCATGGATCCATGCCTCCTTTGTGGCCATTGTTGTTGTGTAGCAGCAAAGTAGTGACACAAATATGCTTAGTATTATGTTCCGTTGCTCCTATCCAAGAGAACAATGTAAAATTAATACCAAGTACACACGTGTATAGTTATATACTGCAGTTGTAAAAGTTAAGAAGATTAATTTATACACTACATTGTGAGATATTAAGAGGTTTTGGTGGAATAAATCAGATATTTTAATGCTACTTTGCTCTCTGCCAGTTCAAATAAGGTATTTTGATATATATGTTTATGTCATGTGAAGTCTAGCAAGCGCTCATATACACATTAAAGTCTACACATACACTTTTACTCAAGTAGATGCACTGCTCAGTAAAATAAATTTGCTGGCCCAATTTTTAATGGAATAACCAGGGCACCTTGGTTCAGGTTTGACAATGCGGCGGCGCAGGACTGCAGTGGCTTTTCTGGTGCCTGATAATAATTGATGGATGACTGTGGCGCAGGACACTGACAGCCTGGTTGCCTGGCCTTTACCCTCTGCCAACTCAACCCTTACATGTGTAAAACAGCCAATTACTTAGATGCGTATTGAAAGTAATAGGCTGATGAGCAAATGGCGACTGTGGGACATTGGAAAACCTTTTAGATGGAGGAAGAATAGGATAAAGTTCTGCCAGGAACAGCTGCCACCACCCCAAATGGCTCTGATATCTACTGAGCACACAGGAAAAGTAAGGGTCAGTGAGGTATTTCCTCCCTCAAACAACGGTGTCCCAATGCTGTATTGACTTAAAGTTTATGATCCATGATACAATCATGTTATACAGGGGCTTATTTGCAGAAATAAATCCTCCTGTTAGAGGCTGTTAAATGGATAATGAAAACAGCAGCAGCCATACAATCTCAGGAAAGCATTAAAAAACGTTTTTGCTGGGGTATGGAAAGTCATATGCTGCGTGGCGAGCTAATGCTAGCCAGCCATAGATTATTGACAGAGCAATCCATCTTTATAAAAGACAGTGAACAATTTCAATCTATTTTCTGAAATCACACTATCAGAGGCAATATATGACTGCATCTAAATATATACAGGTTGTGTATATATGAGCACAGATAGGAGGGATTGGATGGGGTGTTAGTGTGAAGTATCACAGATAAAAAGGTGCACAGTCCCTCTTCATAATTGGACACGTTATTTTTACACATTACTGACATCTTCGGCTGCTTGCTGACATGTGTAGCCATATTTCTAACAAATATTCTCTAACTCTTTTTGACCATCTCTACATGTCATCTGCACCTTGACTCCTTGCAATCTAGCCACCCCATTCATCCTCTCTCTCCTTTTCTTTCATCTACTTTTGCTCTTTCCATCTTCTCTGCAGTTCACCCTCATCAATTGTTTGCTCTGCAGCATTTTTCAGCCTCCTACTACTCACAGCGAAACAGACTGATGCTTTGGAGCATCTTACTTTGAAAGGAGACACTGATTGGACACAGCTTTTTCTTCATGTTACAGAAGCCATTCATTTTGTGCTAATTCAATTCCAGCCAGACGACCACTCTAATCTATTGACGCTTCAGCTGGGTGCGAGCATAAATTGGATCCGGACATAAATGTAAAGCAACTTCTTTTAGTTTTCTTGTTTATTTCTGTTGCAATCCATTTATCATTAAAACAAACTCATTACTGTCGTTGCAAGATAGCTCTATTGTTTCTTAGCATATCATTATCTTCAAGTCGGATAAGGCGGACTCAGACGTGCACTCAATAAAACAAGCTTTTCAATTTAGTTTCCCATGTGTGCTCTCTCTCGAAGGATTTCGAATCTAATTCAATCACAGCAGTGTGTGCCGTTACCTCAGCTTAAGGCTGTCCTTGCTGTATGTCTGACACATGGGTGTATGGGTCTTTCCGTTCCTTACACAAAATAGCTTTGGAAAAGTTGAGCTTGCCAACTAGCAAAGCAAATATTATGAAATATAGTTGACCCAAATGTTCTAATATACAGATGCACCATTAGGTGGACATTTGCTTCCCAATTTCTTTTTATTTTATTTTTTTTATTTGACTTCGCAAACAGCCAAACTGCAAAGCACATTTGTCAGCATGTTAGACTTTTCATTGCACCATTAAAACGTGGAAATGATTATAAAATACTATCTCTGTCTGGCCACAAGCTGACAGGGCTCTCAGTCACTGGTGGTGGTGAACGTCAGCTGCAGTAATGCTTCAGTTCATTTTGGTTTTTAAAATAAAGACAACATGCCAAAGAACTCAGCTGAGCAATGAGCAACAAAGACTGGCACAGAACCCACGAATAATCACCTAGATGCTGTAGAAGTCATAACTATATAACTATACAGACTATATAAAATGAGCAAATGTGCTGTTGTAAACTTCAAAGAAGTGTCCTCATTGTCAGCATGTTAAAATACTGCTGTGCAAAAGTAAAGACTTGTTGTTCTAGGTCTTGATCTAGCATGTGAATGTCTGATCGGACACAGTCATAGTCTCCAAAGCTTTGTGCCATTTTTTGTTATCTCTGGGACCCGGATGCAGAAGTGCCAGTTTGACCCACTACTGGTGCTTTCTCCTTCTAAAATCAACCTTCACTAATCGTTTAAATCTTTTCTTAGACTTTCTGAATTGTAAACTTGTCACTCAATTTAAAGTGTGCCACACAGCTTCTGGGATGCTGTCATTCCCTGAAAAGCTAAAATGAACTGAAGTGTCAAATGAACTTACCAAATGAATATGAATATGTTTGACTATACGGGTCCAGCCCTTCTGTTTTATTTCAAAAGTTGAGCAGATTCTTTATGATGTCTTTCTAACCAATCCTTGACCATCTGTTTGGCTTCCTGCCAACAAATATGTGATGTGTAGATACAGCTAAGCACCAAAATCATTATTATTAGTTGTATTATTGTCAAATTGAAGCATCATTCTCTGATTGATCACCACCTTAGTTATGTTGGTCAATTTAGACATGATGGGATTTGTGGAAATTGTAGGATGTACTCTAAATTTTATACTAGATATCATCAGTTAGTCAGGTAATATGTCCATCAGAGTGACATAAAGAAAACAAACATAACTGTACATTAGTGGACCTAAGATTTAACTGCATTACTGTATATCGTGATGGGCTCTTGGCAATGCTAGGCTGAGCAGCATATCTGTCACTGAAGCAGTGATTGACATGGTCAATGGGGCCTGGGATTGGAGATGGCTGTGCAGAGTATTGGTGAGAGAGAGTTGTGTTCCCTTCATTAGGCAGGCTGGGGAATGCCCTGTTGACCCCACACTGACCCCTCCAACACAATTACAAACCACAGGCCTGGCGCCTGTTATTGATGCCCATTACTGACATGAGCAGCTGCTCTGGGTTACGATTTCACTCATAATGTGAGCTGCAGTGTAACAGACTCACTGAACTATGGAAACACACGTGTCTCTGACAAAATGATTGGGATACAGTTTGGGGAAAGGGAGACAAATGTTAGAATGTATGTCTGATGCCGTTGGCTGACAGATGAAAGTCTGTGCCGAGCCTGACATTAATGATCACATGAAAATTAAATACTAGAAAGGCACCTTGACATGGTAGTACACTACTAATGGACAGTTTTGAATAAGTGAACTGAATGTGCTTCACTGTTTTACACACATCCTACAAAGCTTGAGTATAAAGCAACTGGTTCTTGAAGACTTTTTACCAGTTCCAGCTTGAAAGCAGGCAGTAAGAAATGAAGATGCCTCTCAGATGAGAGGTGAAACATTTTTAAGAACTGAGCAAAAGAAACCCCTTTTTGCCTTCTGCTCAAACTTTGTAAGATTACCATAACCTGGGGCCTCATTTATAAAACATTACGTAGATTTCATTCTGAAAGATTTCTAGCGCCAAAGAGTTAGAATTTTCGTACGCAAAAAAAAGGATTCTGATTTATAAAACCATACGTACGCACACCAGCAAGCAATTTCACTTTATAGATTACAGGTGCACATCAACGTTTGCATATAAGGTTCCGCCTCCTGTCCTGCCCTCTACACACCCACATTCAACCATAAATGGACAATGCAAAGCACCTCGTGAATGTCAATATATATATAAATGAGCAAGCCGATCAACGTTATTGGTCAAAATGGTAACCATGGACACCACACGACCACGCCCCAAGCACATGCGCATCTGGAGGAGGACGGATACTAATGAATGCTTGCTTCAGAGAGAAACAATTGATGAACTGAAAGAAATCAGAACAGTACTGAGTAATTTGTGTGATGTTATGTCTGATGTGTCAAACGCATTTTCAAGGACTTGTTAAAGAATGAACCTTACTGCTGTCTTAAATGTTGTGTGACATCATTGCGGAGCCGTGCACCGTGGTGAAATTCCTCCTGAGACCCCCAGGATTGTCTCATATGCAGCTGTGCGCTATGCAGAGGTCTTTATCCATATAACTCTTTTCGATCTGCCAGAGACTACAGATGGAAATTAGCCACTGGCTATAACTGACATATTTACTTAATGTTCATTAATATGCATTGTCCCTTTAACTAACTAAATAAATAAATAATAATATATATATATATATATATATGCATATGATATTTCGTGTTACCATCAGAAGTCACTAAAATGCAGTGTAGAGAACCTCATGGGATCATTACGCAAGATTACAGGTGTGGTCCAAAGGCTTCGGAATATTGGGAGCTTTTTGACGCACAGAAATTCTTTATAGATCCTAAATTTGCGAGTAAAGTCGTGACCATAAATTTCATCCTGCTCCACGCAATGTTTTCTTGTGTAACAGGTTTTATAAATGAGGCCCCTGGATGACTGAGAGTCGTCACCAGCAGTTTAAGCATATACTCCAGCATCTTTCATGATGTTAAGATCTTTTTTTTTCTCTTTTTCCTAATAGAAGATAGGAAAGTAATAAAAACACTTAAGTTATACATACACAACTTCAAGGTGCCATAAGGGCACATATATGCAATGCAGAGTAGGTCATATATTGGAAAATAAGCTGTGATAAGCATCAAACTGTTCCAGCAAACTCATAAAAGCATGACAGCAATAGCTAATTGATTTTTCTATGTTAATTTATACTTTATTTACTGTACTAGGAGTGATGTCTATGTTGATAGACATACTTTTTTCCAAACATTATTGACTTCAAAATTAATTAAATACAGCTTTGGGATTTCTGTATTGCCATTTTTGTCAAACACATAATATAAAAAAATCAATTCTGAAATGTGATGGGTAAAATCAGACAAGAATATTGGCCATATGATGGACTGAGGGGAAAAGAAAACATAAAAAAAAAAAAAAAAAATCACATTTACACAGAGTTGAAGTCTTTGAGCTGCTTTTTTTCCTCTAGCCAATCAAACCAGAAGACATTCAATTTGCGAAGACAGAATATGTCAAAGAGTGACTCAATTTCCCATTCGACAAGCTGAAGCTTGTTTGAAGAAGTGACTTTTTATTCCATTTGTGAACAAATTCAGACATGTCTTTGGATATTTTAGACTTTGAAAGAAATAGGAGAATATTGCTGCAAGACTGGAACAAACACCTGAAAAGTTATTTCTTGTTGGAGCATATGTCTAGATGCAGACTTTCTGCTAAAAGTACCTGTGTTTTGTGTGTTTAGAATGTATTTACGTATGTATGTATGTATGTATGTATACATATACATATATGTATACCCTTCCACTCAGCATTGGGGTTACAGCAGCCCTCAGTCTCCTGATCACTATTGGCACTACTGTTGTCTTTATATCCCACATCTTCTCTTCCTTCAGTCCTTGGTATTTCTAAAGCTTATTATTTTCCTTCTTTCTGATGTTGCTGTTGCTGTGGAAGACCATCACTGCTAATGATCATCACCACTGCTGTTCTCTGATGTTTATCCACCACCACTATGTCAGACTGGTTAGCCAGCACCAGTTTGTCAGCTGGACGTCCCACAGGATCTTGGCCCGCTCAGTCTCAATCACTCTCAGAGGTATCTTGACCCTGGGACCTTCAGTCCATACTCGGCGCAGATGTTTCTATGTCAGCCAGCTACCTGGCTCTGGCGTTCCATGTACGCCTCACCTGCCAGCATCTTACACCCTGCTGTGATGTGTTGCACTGTTTATATATATATACATATATATATATATATATATGTATATATATATGTGTGTGTGTGTGTGTGTGTGTGTCTGTGCTACGCTTCTCTTTTTCTTAGGCACTTGACTCAAAATTACCACAAGGAATCCTTATATTCTACCTCTTAGTGTTAATAGTGGGGAGGTCTTCTTAATGAGCCTTTGTCCCTGCTCAGTGATGGAGGACGCACAGCTCTGGGAAAGTGGCCTCTGTGATTAGCAAATTGTGGTTAATTAGTTAGGTAGAAGGGTCACCAGCAGTGATTAAAGTCAGCGAAACCATTGAGTGATGGAGGTGTCGGCTGATATTATCAAACGGACAGCGCTCCAAATTGCATGGACTCTGTAAGTAGGCTTTAATAGAAGGTGATTGAGAACTATTAAAACTGATAAGACAAAAGGAAAAGTGTTCTTAGATGTCGTTTAATTTGCAGAACCACTCCAGTGTGTGTAGTTAATGGTGAGGAGGGGAATGATGTGTTAACTCTTCAGCACCAATATCAGGAATCAATGAGGTGAGCAATGGGATCTAATCATATCTGTGTGGTCTTTTGGAAATGTTAATGTGATCTGAGAATTAAGTGGCAGCAATGAATGATCCCCTGCAACACCATATCGGTTTCATGGCCAGAGCATCAGTCTAGTCCATCAAATCAAAAAGACATTCGGAAGAAGAAATATTGGAAGACAAGAAGCTGATGATGTGGGTGGAAGAGAAAGATGATAAATAACAAATGACACCTTGACTGAAAAGATTAGATCCTTGTCAGCCAATCTCTTGCGACATGAGATGTCACTTCTTATCTGACTTTTATTTATTTTCAGGAAACATGCAGCAAGTTGAAAAAGATAAATATTTTGCAGTATCTTGCTCTTCTTCAACCAATGAAGCACAGTTTGAACAATGAAATCTGACAAACCTTATTTAAAAAGGACATGGTTCCTGGTGTGGTGTGTCCTGCTGTGTGCAAGAGCTTGCAAGAGACCTGGGATGTAGCAGTTGTGTGAGCAAGTTGTCTGTAGCTGACCTTGCTGCTCTAGCACCGGGCAATTAGTCCACAAAATGGCTGGCTGTAAATCTCATCCTGGAAGGGTTTGGCAGGGCCACCCTGAGGTGAGTTCCACAATGAGAAATTAAACACGCAATGTTAGCTAACAGCAGTTTTATGATGTGAGGAACAGAGCAGGTGAACTGTGTTGTGTGCTTGACTATTCCAGGCTTTTCCAGACTGGAGTCCTTGCGATTTATATGGTAAATGATCCAAACAGAGAAGGTCATTTTAAGTGTATCGGCATAGAAAGGGCCATAAGTGGAGCTAAATAATCAGATTAAGTGTTGTATGGCTTTATACTCCAACCAAATCTTTACATTCAGACTCAAAGCTGTTCAACACATCAACAGTTTTTTTTTTGTTTTTTTTTAAATTTTTAAGTGTTACTTAATAAATTAAAATGGGGAAAGCAAAGTTGGAAAAACATTTATTCAAATTGCAAGTTCTTTTCATGATGAAGAGGAAAAACTATGTGAAACCTCCTTTTAAGGAAAAGGCCCAGAACCAGACAAGCAAACAGCTAAAGATGTTGGCTGTCTGCATCAAATGGTTGTGGCTAAAGGACAGCAAGAGAGAGGCGAGATTGGTGAAACAACAAACGCAAAGGTGAAGACAGATGATTTTGGTGACCGATATTACAAAAAAGAAAAAAAATCAAAACTCAAAAACAACAAAAAAACCAAAAAACAAAACAGCCAAATGATAATGTGGATGTGCTGCTGATCGCTTTAACTTGGTTTCACCTTTATGCAGCGATATTACTGAATATTTTAATCCAATTGTGTTTTTGCACAGTAATTGTACATGACTGTTGATGCAACTTTCAATGACTAAAAATGAAATGTTGTTCAAGGTAAAGCAAATCATTTAGAAACAGCCATCTGCAACATTTAGTCTACATCATTTAATTGCCTTTATCTGACGGTATTACATATGTCTTGTATATCTGTAATGTCTAGATATATTTTTTTAAATCACATTTACAGTGCTGAATGGGATTTGAATTATTTGAATACAAAACCTGTTTTATAGTTTGTAACTCAGCAGAAGAGGAAATATGACAAGAGAACTTTATTTATGCTAGCCAACCTTCAGTCTTTTCTTTTTTTTTTTTTTTTAAAAAAAAAGGAAAAAAAGAAAAGAAAAGGACATTAAAGAACCTCAAGCCTCTTCTGTGCTGAAGCTGTGTGGCTGCTCCTGTGAATTGTACCTTCAGTCCCGAATCTCCATCCAAACTGTTCACAAGAGCTGGGAGACCTGCTGGTCTGTTGTTTTTCCTGGAACCATGAACAGGAAAGAAAATGTCCATCTCTCTGGCTAACTGCTAACCAGCCTCTGAATCAAGAGAGGCTGAAGCTGAATCCACCTCTGATGGTACCTGCTGGCACAGCCTGCTGTCAACAGCATTGACTGTCCCACTCCTGCACATGTCAGTAGCTCTTCCTGCAGAAGCTCTGGATATTGTTCTTCCACATATAGTCTGTCAGCCACTGCTACTGAACCGATGATGATCATCGATGTAATGATTTTTCTTTTTATGAATGATTATTTTGCTTCTCTAGACACTACCTTCTTGTGGTGTTTCAACAGTTTTATTGCCTCACAGGGGTATATACTGTAGTTTATCTCTTGAAGAGAAAATTAAGATTGGAATTTCACTTCAATTTTCCTTTTAAATAAATATAATATAGTTCTATATTGGCCTAAGCTTTACTTTTACATGGTAGAATTTTTGTTTTCTTACCTGATTTTTATGTGGGAATAAGGAAAAATGTAGTTTCACAGCACATGCAGCTGGCTGGATGGCTTCTGAGGACCAGAGAGTATGCTCCAAGCTGACTGTAGGTTGGGGATCTGATAGATAGTGTTGCCACTTTCCTCATAACCATTGGCTGATTTGTGAATATTGTCCACCTTTGGTTTAATCTGCTGTGTGCTGTGAGGCGGAAACTATTCCCAGAGGGCTGCTAGAGGGGGTTGCTAATTTATCTCCAGTGTATTAATGGTGTCTTGGCAGGAGAGCACACTCCGACCTTTTCTTCACCAAAGTAAACAGGGGAAATGTTGACCTGTGTTGACCCAAAACCTTGAGATGGACTCCGTTCAATGACGAGCACGTGATTGGAGGGCACCTTTGAGGTTTTTTTACGACTTACCTCGACACAACCTCTCCTCCTTTATGGTCATTTATTCTAGGAGTCACTTATTGCCTTTTGTGTTGCTTTCTGCCTCTTCTGAGGGGGTCACCCTTGTTGGTTCAATATCACAATTTCTGCTAAACAACAAACTAATTTCTAAAGGCTCTGCCAGGGGATTGCTGCATATTTGTATGACTCTGCTAAGTTCTATAATATGGCAAATTTGTTGTCTCACATAAGTGGAGAGGATGCCCTGCAGCTATTCAGAGTGTGTCAACCATAACAAACAAATCAATGAAACACTACACCCATGATGTATAATCTCATTACGTGGCTGCTACTAAGAAATATGGCTTTATATGATTATTCAGTAGTTTTTGTCTGCAGTATAGATTCAGAGCTCGGGTTTTATTGCTTGTTGATGATGGTTTGTCTGTCCCAATCAGTTCTTTTGTGCCTGTGAAATATTCTGATGATGCAGCAGTTGCACCACACATTTAAGTGTAAATCTTTCCCCAAGATATCCAATTTAGTTTTGCTGAGAAACTTTATTTGTGTGGCGCATTGTTGTGAAGACTAGCTTTCCCATTCAAAGTGTAAGTCAAATTCTGCAAAGCTAAAAGCTGTGTGAGGAGACTGTGTGTGTTGCACAGTAGGAAGGGTCCCATTTTTTAAGATAAATTTCTGCACCAGTGTTCTTTGTCATGAGCTCTGTCAAAAAAGGTGTAGTTGCCATGGTGATCTGAAGTAGTTGAGAAAACCCATCCTGGACAAGTGCCTGCAGACCCCAACACTTTATCAACTGACATTCAATAATTTGATGTTGATTGTAACTAGAAAATCAATGGCTCTTCTTTATTATGTAGAGTGCTGGAAGAACAGACGGAGACACGGAGGGTCGGCAATCCACACGGATTGTCGGCGCTGTTTAATTGGTTAAATCTGTTCTTCATGCTCAAGTGTTCAAACCAACAAGGATGTTGATATTTGACTTGATAATATTCACAATCAGGTGCAGGTGAAGGTAATCTGTGCCAAAAGTTTCATCTGACACAATGTAATGTTTGAATTTTATAGTGTCAGATCTCAATTTTATATTGTGACAGTCTCATGTGAAATATTCGCTTCATTTAATCTCAGATCAAATCTTAAAATATAAAAACATTATTCTTTCTTCTGTGTCAGTGGTTTGTGAAATAGCTTATTTTAAAAAAAACAACAAAAAACAAACAAAAACAAAAAGACATCACTTCCCCTCAAAGATGAACCACATTAACTTATTAACACACAGTATGATGGGTTTTTTTTCAGGCCGTTTACCTCAAAGATATGATCAGAGGTTTGATTTAAAAAGAAAATTCTAGAGCCAGTAGTGATGTCTTAAAATTCTCTGTCCATGTAGAAAGTTAAAAGGAGAAAGAATAAGAAATCATCAGACGATTCCAATAATCTATTATATTAGCCGAGTGTGTGAAGGAAAATGTGACAGTTTGAATGTTTTCCTGTGTTCTGATAGATTTAGAGCCTTTCCAATGTGCTTCCTTGTAATTACTGGAGAGAAGCACCAAATGCACATCTCCTTAGTTGATTCTATTGTTTTAATACAATGGTAACTTTAACTACAAAAATACATTAGGTTACATGACTTTCTCTCATTCTTTCCAAAGATTAGTCTATTTCATTATAAAGGACTGAGGACTAACACAGTCTCACAAGAAAATGTCAAACTGCCATAGAAATATATTAATTAATGTCCTGAGGCACATATTTCATTGTGTTTTCATGCTACTGGACACAAATATCACTACAAAAACTTCCATATTGTATTTCCTGCTTTCAGGCCTGCCACTCGCTCCAAAAATGAGTTAGGACAGCCATGGAATGAAGTGATTTAGGTGTTATTTTGCAACAAAATGGTTTTGTGGTGGTTGCATTTTGGCTCTCGAGAGCATGAAAAGACAAACATGAACTTATAACTAAAATTATATGTACTTTGAATTAATAAATTTAACAAATTTTGATGTGCATGACAATGACATCATGTTTACATCGTACCGGCTAATAGCGGCCCGCCATTGCAGGCTGCCAAATATGTGTTTTACACAGCTAGGCTGACACTGGGTAAAATGGTGCAGCCTGTTCGTCCTGCAGCTGCTTCAGAGCCCCAGTGGCTAAATCATTATTCGTCCCATGAGCTGGTTGACCAGAGAAGTTCGAAACCTAGAATAAGTATCATAACGCCTACACTTGATGGACTTCGATAAAGGATTTCAACAGTATCAAAACACACACGGAAATTGCGGCTTTTCTCCTCAATAGGTAGGCTAACCCACTTTCTAACTTAGCTAGCGTTACCTGTTGGTCAAAGGTTATTGATTAGTTAAAATCAGTCGTTATCCTGTACGATTCGTCACTGGACATGGGGCAGGCTGAACGCTTCACACACTTGGTATAAAACAACTAACCTGGCAACCCGACTGCTGGAATTACTTTTTTTTGTTGTTGCAACTACAATCTTGAACCAATAGATGTCAACATTCTGCCCGTTCGCCATATTACACCTTTAAATCTCATGTGTGGGAGCAGTTTGAGTTCCCCATACAGTATATTGACGGAAAAAGGGTGGTGGATAAAACCATCACAGTTTGCTGACACTATGGCAGGAGGAAGCTGTTTGAGACTGGCAACAAGTTGGACATGGCCACTCATTTAAAAACAACACCACCACCAGGATGACAAAAGCCAAGATGAAGGTTGTGCAACATTAAGTAACTGTATTGCACCTTAAGTTTGTTTTGTGTAATTGAGTTAAATGAGACTTGAGTTGAATGTTTTTAACGGGCAAAAAAAAATCTTTAAAAAAATAAATGTAGTTAAATTTGTCATATCTTTGTTTTTTTTTTTTGCTGATCCGAAAATTGACCCAATCTGTGACTCAAATCCGTGATCCGATCTGAACTGTGAGTTTTTAGTAGGTGGGGTAAGATGATCCAGTCATTTCTTAATTTGTCTAACATAAGTACAGATTGCATCCTTCGGGTTTAAATAATTGCAAATGATTCATGACAGAGGTTTCTAAATATATTTATGAAAATATAATAATAATAATAATAATAATAATAATAATAATAAAATATTGTCCGTTTCCCCCCTGTTAGGGATACATTGATCAGAGTCATTGAGTAATATGTACCATCTGGCTAAATTGACCACCTAAATGAATCCAAATGAAGTATAATTTACATCTTTTAAAAACCTGAATACTGAACAGTTTCTTGCATAAAAGTAAAACTAAATTAGAATGAATAACTGTCACAGAAAGTTAACTTTTAAAAATAATGAATGCAAAACAAATCCTTTTCCTCTTTTTTGAACTTGCAAATAAATACCAGTTGAAGACGGACCAAATGACTTCTGAACTGTACGAACAGTTGGACCCCTATTTGGAGACACCAAAGTTCTGCACTGCAGAATATCCAAACACAACAACAAGTCAGAGTACAAAATGGGTTAGAGGATGAAAATGGAACACAGGAACACAATGGGGGAGCAACAACAACAACAAAATTAAAAAGAATTGGCAGGTGATAGGGAAAAAACAACAACACAAGACACATGAAACTTTGTACTAACAGGGTGTGACGGGACATAGGCATGAATAACCTGGAAGGTAACGAGAGGTAGACGCACACAGAGCAAAGAAAGCCAAATAAAAACACTGAATAGACTTCTAAGAAGGAACAGAAGAAGATAAAGCAAAACCACAAAGAAAAAACCTGAACAGAACATAGGAAGATTAAACAGACTTCACACACAGAAGTTCATTGTATAGCACATTTCACTCACAAAGGAAACTCAAAGTGCTTTACCAGGCATTATGAGTAAATAAATTGATTAAAAAGTAAAATACATTAAATGCATATGTGAGGGACCGAGGGGCCACTCTGACTCAGAATGTGTGACAACTGGATGTGGTGTGGAGGAGGTTGAAGAAAGAGGTGGCCGTTCGGAGCGTATTATCAAAAAATATAACTAGTTTATTGTCCAACCAAAAAGAAAAATAACATAAGCTTCCAAAAAGCTTTACAAAACTGAGAATAAGCCTTCCCATACAGGTCTTGGTTCCCCATTCACTGCCAGCCTCACAGCAAGCCAGCTCTCCTCTCCCCCCGGACCAAATGAGAGCACCCTTAAATAATGCCCACACTTAGGCCAAATTGGGTCCAATCAGGACCAATCAGGGCAAACCAAAGACCGCAGGGAAATTAACACAAATTAAATAAACGTTAAACCAATTTTGCACACATAAAAATATATGGCAGTGAAGTATAATATAATTACAATTCAACATACACATTACCCCTTATTTTTACTTTATATTATTTTCCAAGATTATCAACTAAACAATCACCCCACAATACACACCCCCC
>JBAMYA010000021.1:3749406-3798172 GCA_037176975.1 Arrhamphus sclerolepis | reverse complement strand
AAAAACAAATAAACATGTAAATGGGACATTTTATAGTGGGTACCACACTAAATGCCTAAGATGTTAGGAAAACAACCAGAGTTTAGTAACGGTGATGACAGATTGCGTGAATGGTCTGTGTGGAGACGCGAACCAGCGCGCCCCCGCTCCATTCACGCCAATCTCCAAACCCCGACCGCAAACTCATCCTTCAATGTTAGGATTTAATACACTTAAATACACTCCTGCCCATATTAACACACCCAAACAATAATAAACCAAATTTAAATACATTCCTTTGTGTGTACCGCCCATGCGCGTGCACGTGCGCGTGGCCCGACCAAAGCCTCTGCCTCCTGCATTCACAGGCCGACAATGATAATCCACGCGGTTAAAAAAACAGTTCTTAATAGGAAAGTGAGAAGGGGGTATCACCCTCTCACAGCATAATTGAACAGAAAAAGGATTAAAAACAAAGTGCAGTCAAAACAGTGCAGTAAAAATCGACGAAACAAAATGTATGGGAGAACAGTAGAGTTTTCAATTTAACTTTAAATGTGTCTAGATTTGGAGGACATTTGATATCAACAGGAAGTTTATTCCATCCATGTACAGCATAGAAGCTAAATGCATTTTCACCCTGTTTGGTCCTAACTGGAGGTTCTACCAGATGACTGCTACCTAAAGATCTCAGAGCTCTACTTGGTTGATATTCTACTAGAAGATCAGTGATGTATTCTGGCCCCAGATTATTAAGTGATTTGTAAACTAACAGCAACAAATCCAAGCAAAGACAGAGCGAGTCTAAAGGACCAGAGTCATTTGGTGAAAGAGCCAAGTAGATCTGATTGTCATCTGTATAGCTGTGATCAGCAAAATTTCTGTTATGTATGATATGAGCTCAGGGAAGCATGTAGGCTGAATAATAATGGTCCAAGAACTGATCCTTGAGGAACTCCACAGGTCAGTGGAATAAACTCTCACCAATGGAAACATCAAAGCTCCTGCCTTCAAGATAAGATCTGAACCAACTGTGAACGTACTTGTACTTCCTCCAAGCTTGTGAGATTTAAATCATCTTTTAAAATCATTCCATGGGAAAAGTTTCTTGCAATTTTCCTTAAAACTAAAGGTGTGACTAAACAAGAATGCTGCAATTTATCTAAAATGAATTGAAACTGACATTCCAGAACCAATAATTGATGCATCATGCCAATTATTTATCTTCTTTGAAATATTGATGAAATTATTATTTACAGCTGTGTGTACTACCTTTCACTCATTTTAAAAATAAAGATAATATATTATTTTATTAGAAACCTAACCCAGTTTGGACAGTTGATTATATTTGCAGCAAAAAACCTTTTTGATGATCTCTCGAGAAGAAAAAAAACAAGCTGATACAAAAATAATCGCTCATTAATCGTAATAAAGGTAACTTGTTTAATTATTCCCTAGATTAAACTAATTAAACTGAATCTCCCAGCAGCCCGAGCTGACTTCCATGATAGAAATGAGTGGTACCCTGTCAATCCACTTTTGAAATAATTGTTATTCATTTAACACACAGAATGCTTGCATAGGTTTTTCTGTTTTTTAGCAGTGTTTCATAAAACTGACTACTCAGCCACAGCTACATTTTCACATTATGTTGATACAGCTTCAGTGCGCACAAAATTATATTTTCTCTTTTTTAGTCATGTGACAACAGCCAGTGTTCTTACTGGTCAATAGCGGTCCTTCCAGAGTTTCATGTTTCTATGATAATCAACTTGAAGAACAAAGCTAAAAAGCATGGTGACACAAAGTCTAGGCATTGTTGACCCAGAATTGGCTTAAATAGGGCCACCCTCTGCTATGTTAACACCGCTAGCCTAAATTCAGCTTTTTAGCACATGTGATCAGGATCTAATATTTACGTAGAATTTTCATTATTTATTTAAAGTGATTGTAGCATTTTCCTATCTACTAGGAATACTAGTCCGAGTCAGCATAAAATACTCTGACAGAGTTCAGTTTTACAGCTTATTTTACACTTCGTAACACATACCACAAACACACACCGCCGCAGTCCTGGCTACTGCTCTGGTTGTTCTTCTTTCCCAACTGCCAGAGTGATGCTGTTTAAATAGAGGGAACCTGATTGGCACACCTGTGCTACATGTGCCAATCAGTCCCTCTCAGGTGCTGTTTCCCCGAGCCGCAGCTTCACCTCTCTTCTGCAGCTGAGCTGAACCACACCCCGCCACCTCAGTGATCATATCCAATCTTTGCGTCTTCACCAACGCTCACGGATCCATATGGTTACTATGGTAACACACACACACAAAACATCTGTAAGGAAACCCAACTGGACAGTGGTGAACTGAATTTGCTGTTGCAGATGGTTCTGTTGAGCTGCAGCGCAAATTTTGTACAAGTTACAAAAAAGGACTAGTGATGGAGAATGTGCTTTGTTTTTTAGGGGGGTTAGCCATTAGCTACCACACAGCTAAGGCTTGCTAACAGGAATACCATCAGTTTGATTACTCTGGGGCACATTTGTACAAATCAAGTGATATTTGAAAGGACTGTGGTTTTTAGCTGTTCAAACTGTCAAAAAGATACAAAACAAACAAACAACAACAACAAAAATCTGAGCTGGTGCTGTGAAAATAGCCCAATCGTCATTATAGTAAAGAAATTCTATGCACATATTCCATTTTACTGGATAGCTAGCACTATTAAAATGAACCTTTCTCTTGGCTACAGTGAAGTTTTTATCCACCCAAATGGAAATGAAAGATAAATGAGAAATGAGACTGATCAATTCATTTCAATTCAAAATACTTTATTCATCCCCAAAAGGAAATTTAAGTATCGCAGTTGTCTCATGATTTAAGTCACTTCAAAGATTCATTGTAGAAGGTTATATGTGTTCAAGAAGGATCTCTTGTGCGGTCTGTATTGCAGCAGATCTGAAGAAGTCTCTGACTGAACACTCTGTTGCTGAATCACTGTGTTGTGTAGAGGATGTTCGGGGCTGTCCATGATAAAATGTCCTACATTTTATGAAGTATCTTCCTTTTTACAATCAGTTCCACAACAGCCCCCAGAAAAGTGGTTTAGAATAAATTAATCAAACAGTAACCATTGTGGGCTATATTATTCTGATAATATCAATCCATTATCAAAAACGGAATGGTAATTTTCATTGAACTGATTCGATAAAAGTGGAACACGTACAGTTTTTGCCTCTGATATGCACGCTAAAATGGAAATCATGCCCTCTGTCTCGTTCCCAGCCATATACCCCCAACATTAAATTAAAATGCCCTCTGAAGAATTGTAAGTTGAATCTACAGGAGGTGTCATTTGTCCCAACCAACACCAAAACATTACCCATCAGACGCTATCTGATGCGGTCCCCTCAACTGACGTGCCAACACTCCAGCATGCAGCACAGCATGTTAAATCGCACACATCCCATTTGGTTGCAGTCTGCTCTTGTTTTCTTATCAGCGCTACAGAAAATAAGATTCCTGCCCCCTGGGTATCATCATCATTCCAGACTAATCTGTCCGCTGAAAAATAAGCATATTATCCATCTGCAGGTCTATTATTACTGGATCTGTCTCCATTCTCTTTCTGGTGCACTGCTGTTTAGGTGAAGGTCTTAAGCTGATCCTTAGACATGCTGATGACATTATCCCACCTGGCATGGCAACAAGTAGAAGGCATAAAAATATGTGTGTATATATATTTTAAAAAGAGGAAGAACAACATGCAGGAAATGACTGAATGCTTGTGCACCCACCAGGCCTGCTTGAGTAGCACAATGAAAAAGCACATCACAACATAAATTATAGAGTACATGAAGGGCACAGGGGGATGCCGCATGCTGCATTAATGGAGATCAAATACAAATTATTGTGGCGCTGTCAAAGTCTGACTACATGAAATTTGTTTCTGAGATTTCTTAGATCGAATTATGTTTTGAGTCACTATACCTGGGAAAAAGCAACTGGGAATAAATGCATGATTTGATTTTGGTAAATCCTAACAGCATTCTACAGCCATTGCAAACTGTAATTTTGCTTCAAAACTGTAGATGGAAAATGAAATGATTGTGAAAATGGTCTGGATAAATGACTTTGTGAAAGTGGTCTGGATAAATTACTTTCTGTTACTTTTTTCAACAAGACTGTAATATTTGCTTAGTATATACAATAATAATATTAACTTTTTTTGTGCTACTTTTACCAGCTAGCTGGACAAACCTTACCATAGGTTGTATGAAAGGAGCTGGACAAATCTTCTGTGATATCACCCATAAGTTCCTGAAGAGCAGTTTAGAAGCCAGTTTTTAAGTTGATGGAGGGCCAGAAATGGGAAAAAAGAACGAGATGCAACACAACCAACTCAACTCAGTTAGGCCAAGCTACTTATTTTCGCTGTCCTTGTTTCAGATTTTGCTTTTGAAACAACATCTGAAACAGGACAAAACTAGACAGCTACTGCCAGGGGCCACAGGCTGATGGCACCTGGCAGAGGCTGATTTAGCTGCCACCTCAGCTCTCAGTCACAACAGTTACCATGTTATCTTCAAAATGAGAGAGATTATGCACTCTGAGTTCTTTATTTACAGCAAAGATATTGAATTCACCAACAATACTGTGTCAACTAGCTAAAGTGATTGCAGCTAGATATTAACATCATAGACATATTTGTCACTCAAAAAACTTATCCTTCACCATGGATAAATCTTATATAATTTTCCCTCACCGAGGTGAGGCTGCATTTCTCCTCCCTCACGTCACATCATGGTAGGGGGCAGTAGTGAGCCCAGATATTAAACTGCAGCTGCAGAGCAAGTGTGGATGTATGAGAGGGTTAGACCTTTGAAACTGAAAGAATACAAGGAAGACTTCTATTGAGAAAAAAGAAAAAAAAAAAGGTAATGGGTATTTTTGTCCAGAAGGATCAGCGTATGGACTTCATTTATAAGAAAAGGTAAGAATATAATAACATTTTTAAATGAAATGTGAGTCACATGAGCTACAGTGTGTATGTGTAATGATATGATATGAGATATGAAACAGATATGAAACTCTTTTACTGCTGCTGATCAATTGGTGAATTTACTTTGTTGGCTTCATCTACACTACCACACCTTCTCATTTGATGATTTTCTTTATTTCTTTATTTTCATGACTTTGTACATTGTAGATTCAAACTGAAGCCATCAAAACTGCAAATGAACACATGGAATTATGTAATAAACAAAACTGTGAAATAACTCAAAACAGGTGCTGATTGGTCATTCTGCCTTCACTCTGCAAGGGTAGGTACTTTGAGGAAGCTAAAATATGAAACATATTTAAATTTCTTTAACAGTGTTTTTTGTTTGCTACGTAATCTCATAGTATTTATGTCTTCAGTATGTATCTACAATGTAGAAAATAATAAAGATAAAGAAGAACCATTGAATTAGAGAGTGTGTCCAAACTTTTGACTGGTTGTGCATTTGTAAATCTGATTCTAATGTAGTCGGTGCCTCACCAGCCATGAACCTTACTGTACATCACTGCTGATGAGGTACATAGGAATTTACAACTGTATGCTTAGGGTGGATGATAAATCTAGCTATGGAAACCAGGATGTAAACACATTTTAACATGGGGGTCAATGAAGATTCATTCACTTTTGAAGCCAGTTGTCAGTCTTGAACTGCAGTTTTCCATATTTCTGGGTTCAAGTCAGTTCAGCAATCCAGATGTAGCCCTTTGGTTGCTACAGGTGACACTTTACTAGTTACCTGGTAGCATCTTATGCTTTCGGCTGTTGGTTGACTGACAGAAAGCATAAACTCATATTCATAAAGAAGCAAGCAAAAATAAATAAATAAATAAAGTAGATGAAATCTAAGAGGAGCTGCATATTGAAGAGTTTCCACTTCTTTCCTCATAACACAAGTTATGAAAGTAGCAGAGCTTTTGCAGTTTGCATCTCAGTGAATACCCCTATAAAAGTAGAGTTGAAGTCACTTTTACAACACTGGCCAAAATTTAGTCTTGTTCAAACTCTTTCTTGGTCACTCTCATTTTCTCATCTGTCATTACTTTCTTGAATCCCTTTGTCAACTGTGCTCTTTGTGCTAGTTTCATTATTAATAATGTGTGACGTGCTTTTAAATGATATGCAGCTGTCGCAATAGATGACTGGGATTGAAGTTTAAAATTACATTGCATGTTTTTGAGGGACTGGAAACCACACAAAGCTCGATGAGATTTAAACATTTTCCTTGCATATTTATTTAAATGAATCTGTTTCCATGCTGATGAAGGAAACCTCCAATTTTCATACTTTGTATAATACTTTGCCTTCTGTCTCAGTGGAGCAATTTGATCCAAAAAAAACTGCTATGTGTGCATTAAGAGACTTTGTTTTAATGTGACATTGGGAGCAAATGTCAGGGCACTGCTATTGTGTTCCTAAAATTAGATAATCTCTTGGTGACATTGTCTCCAAAGACACTTGATAGGACATGCTGCAGGTTTTCTCTTAATGCAAGAATCAGTGTAAGACTTGAATAGATGGAGCCAAACAGGATGGTGTGAAGCTCAACCTGTTTGCCCTCTGTGCTGATTGCCTCTATAGATCGCTGCTTTTCTCTTTAGAAGCACAAAACTCATTCACAATCAAAGGTGTGCGGAATGCATATTGACGAGTCCTCAGCCAGCAGTGGTCACGGACTGAAATCAATAACACGCCTGTTGTATGTGTCCTATACCTGTTGTCATTGAAAAGCGCCACCTTCACTTCTGTGGCAGATCATTTCTGGCTCTACCAGTTTATGAATTTCATATCTGAACTATATCTTTCTTCTCTTTTGTATGCCCCAATTCAAACGTTTTCAGTGCTACAGGAAAAAAATAGGTGAACCCATGGAAACAACAGCTGGTCAAATCTTTTGGCAGCACTGACTTCTGGCCTCTGATTGGGCCACACCACAAAAGTGGCTTTGCTTTTTCTGAAGCCATTCTGTGGTGGATTTACTTTGATGTTTAGGGTCATTGTCCCACCGCATTATCAGATTTCTACTAAGCTTCAGCTGCCAGACAGCCACCCTATTATCCTGTAAGACTTTTTTGGTAAGCCTTGGCATTCATTTCCCTCCTTGACAGTAAGTACTCGAGGCCCAAAAGCAGCAAATCATGATTCTCCCTCAGCCATACTTCACATCAGTGTTTTGATGCAATTTTTTTGTCTTTGGAGAACAGTGGTTCCTTCATGAATACCCTGCCTGTTCAATGATTTACATATATTACATCTTGTAAAAGAGCTGGTTTCCAGTTCCAGGCATGTCTTCAAGCCTTTAGATTAGGACAGAGCGTTTTTGTACAAAAATAAAATCCAAATTTTTTTTTCCCTGAAAACTCGATTTTCAATTTTTTGGTAAAACTACAAAAGATCGTTTTCCACTTCGCGTCCGTCTTGCTATACAGGAAACCACGTGAAAATGAAGCCGCTAACATTACCTGCTTTGGAAGTGGTGATGGTGTTTTAGCCAGTATTTGTCCTCGTGTACAGCCTGCAATGCAACACACTGCTCCCACTCTGGCTTGTTGTTTGTGAGGCGTTGAAATAAGAAATAGATTTTTTGATTTTCCTTTTTTTTTCCTTTTTCTAATATGATCTTTAATAATAAATCCGATTTCAATTTTAAATCAATTAATCACACAGCCCTACTTTAGATGTTACTTCTTTACTTCTTCTTTAACTTATGTTTCTGTGTTGTGTTATTCGAGTCATCTTGGCTGGGCGTTGTGAACTCATAAGCCTTAACACCTTGACATTACTTTCTATCCCTTTGTAGCCCCATGAGCATCAGCTACTCTTATTATTTGTCTTTAGAGGTCTCCTTTTTGCCAGACATGCTTTTCATCAGCGTGTTTAAGTGTCTCTAAATCACACAACCAGACTCATTTCATTAATTGGATGTTTGTCATTGTGACTTTGATGAAGATCACAGAACAGCAATTAATTGATACAAAATGATTCACATATTTTTTCTTGCCTTGGTAGCTGTAAAATCAAGGCAATAAAAGGCTTCTTACACATCCAAAATTGTTTTTTTTTCTTTAAATGAACTACATCAGATGCATTGTCTGCCATTCATCTTCAAGAATGGAATCCAACATTAGCTTTTTGTCTCAGTGGTAATTATTTAGATTGAACAGCTTTCTTTTATCATCCTCAATCATCATACTGTGAGGAAACTTATTTTGCTTCTTTTGTTAGACCTTCCTTGGGGTTTCGACATCACAGTGAAGGTTATTAAATGTGTGATAGTATGTATAAATAGAGTGACTCCATCACACACGGGGATTGTGTCTAACCATAGACGTCAAACATCTTTGGCAACAAGAGGAGGCAGATCTGTGCTCCTTGGCTCTGTCTCTGTTAGATGAGCAAACCAATCGGCCAGTGAGCTCCACTGAACGTCGAGTGCTTGTGGATGCATCTGGAAGTATCACCGTGCATCAGGGACCACGGGGAAGTTTTACGGCCTCGGAAGCTAAACTTGAAGGAACAAACATTTTTTCCTTAATTCCCCCGGAGCTGCAGGGAGGCAGGAGCAACAGCAGAGCAGGATATCTTCAGGGTGTGCTGCTGCACGGGAGGTTTTCAGGTCACAGTGTGATGTCGTTGTGAGTATTTTCATACCAGCAGTTGGTGTGGGCCACACACTCTGCCACCTGGGGTTGAGTGAATATGAAAACAGGAGAATCAGCAGAGAAAGAAGTGAAAACATCTTGTCTTTCACTCACTGCTCCCCTCATCCCCCTCTCCTCCTGCAGCTTAATGCATCAAGTTGAATGTTTCCTCTCTGTAAAGGTCAGTGCTCTTACAAGTGTTAAACTGATGTAACATTCATTGCGTGCGCTGCAGGTCACACCTGGTTCACATGTGAAGTATTTCTAATATGGTGAAGAAATTAGATTACTTAAATGTCTCAGATGGAGGAGAGTGTACAGCATAACAGTAATGAAAATCTAATTCTAGTTAGGATTCGGTTCATGTTTTGTTAATTAAATTTAAACACACATAGAAATAACAATGAGAATTAACTATAGTTTATCAGTCTTAGTGTCGCCGATACAGTCTGTGTGCTCAAGTTTAACCTCCTCAGAGAAAGAGCAATGATGTTTTAGTGCTTAAAGGCACACTAAGATGTTTGTTTGTTTTTCCATAACTGTTTAGTGTAAACATTTGCCTAATTCATGAAATGTGAGCCAAACAAATTTGTGCGTGAACTATTCTTGGTGAGAGATTTATGCGTTTGAGCACTTATGAAAATGTAAGTAGTTCTTATTTTTTGTAAGAACAAACAAAATCCGCTCCTGCCTCTGACTACTTGGAGAACTTGAGAAGTGCATTTAAATATTGCTCGTCATAATCAGACTTTACGACATTAATGCCTTATGTTGTCTGTTATTTTCACAATATACGAACATTTATAATATAACGCACTTTGGAACATGAGAATAAAATGGAAATATAAACACATTTATATTAATTGGTGGATATTTGGCATATTTAAGCTTCACATTATGTTTCTTAAAATGTGTGTTAAAAGCAGTATATCTTCTGTATAAGCTTATGTTCAAACTGCATTGTTGATTCCTGTGGTGGCATGTTGTAGTCTCTGTCTGTTCCTGATAAAGAGACCTTTGTTGATGTGTAGAAAAAATGTTATTTTTAAACCATTTTTCAACCTTCATATCAAACCACCTTTTAAGTGCTTTGTTGGACAGAAGACAGAACACTAAATCCATTAATCACATCTTTCAAGGCATGTGTCCTGCCCATCCCTGCCTCACCCATACTTTACAACACTTACTGAAAGTTATCTCTATCCCTGCGTCAGATTTTTTTTTTCCTCCCTGTCCTCCCTTAATGTGTTTTATTTGCAGAGTCAGACACGCAGGATGAGGATGCACCTTTACATCCTCCCTCACCTGGTGGTCCCTGAGCAGTTATTTTTGCTAATTGATGAACAGCGGGAACATATTTTGCAGCAAAAGCAGCATCAGTGATCCACGAGGGCAAAAACCAAAACGTGACAAATATATTTCCTATATTCCTATATATTATTTGTAATCAAGGAAACTTGTTTAATTAACTGTGATATTGATTTGAGGTCATATTGCCCAGACCCAGTTTCATCTGAATCCTACGACTTCACAGTGTTAATTCTTGCGTATTGGTTTCTGTTTATTCTCTTTACTGACTTGTCAAAAGAAGCAGCCCAACAATCCAGATGATACAAATACACCATCAAATGCACCACCTCAAGAGAACTACACTAAACACTTCCACTTGGTCAGAAGACATGGCTCAGTGTGATGAATAAACTATATTATAAGCAACATATGATTTCACTCTGGGGATCAATAAAGTATTATTGGATTGAAGTGTGGAAGCAGCCAGCCTCTGAATGGGTCTGCATTAACCTATGATATGATGTTAACTTAACCATGCCCTTTTGATGCCTAAACTTGACCATACATGACAGAAAAGGCTTAAAGGAAAAATTAAATTAATGTCCAAAAAGAAAAACAACCTCCCACTCAGAATTACAGTGTTCTTTATTTGCAAAAATAGCAGTCGTGCCAGTCCTGACATTGGTCTTCTATATTTGTGTTTTCACGGAAAAACATCTTCAAAATAGTTCTCTCAGTTTCAGTGATGAAATAATTTGATGTTGATAAAGTGATACTATAACCATCTACATTAACTTTGAAACATGTGAATAAGAGCAGCTTATTTATCAACTTTCCCTCAAAAACACTACGCTTGGAGCCTGACAAAATGGATTCATTTCTTCTTAAGATATTGAGAACCCGGACTAAATCTAAGTGAATTTAAAAGCAAAACAGTCCTCCTGAGCTCCGTTTTTCTTGAAAGAAAGTCCTGTGCTTATGCACTTGGTGACTCAAATGATGGCAATGATATGCTCATTTTTAGTGGTCCAGCAGATCTATCATACACACGGACATCACACTGCTTTAGAATCCTAATCCTTGAACCCTAATACTGATCATCTATCTTTCTATCTTCACTTGTCATGCTGTCATTTCATCCCAAGAGTCTTTAGTTTCTAGCCTGTTTTTTTTTGCTCTAACTTTGTTTGTGAATGGCTCGTGTTACCTGTGTGTTTCAAAGTTGGTTAATAAGAAGTGAGGGCTGTAGTGTAGCGCTGTAGAGATATACGTGTAAGAAAAATTTCACAGTGGAGGTGTAACATCTGGGTGCGGAGACACACAATGTGAAATTGTCAAAGGAAATTCAAATCATCAAGGAAAATAGTTTAGTACTTCCTTTTCTATGGACTAATAAATTTTGTAAAAATACATAGCACCATAACATGATGTAGATGAATATACAGACCACAAGCTCAAAGTGGCAATTCATCATTTATCAGTAGAAATTACAAGGTTTGATAATAAAGCTGTATGCAGATTTTTATGATTATTGTAAATATTTTTTTAAGGTGTGAATTAGAGGTCCACAGTGTTGATTGGTCAAGAACTCACAATTCATGTGGTGTCAAAATGTGCTATTTTTAGCCATGGTCATGTTCACACATGAATTAAAGATTCAAACCCCTTTAATAATTTATTGACCTTCAGAAAGATGTTTTGGTTGGCTTCCCACGGTCTGGTTGCACTGGCTTTGAAGAACCCACCTGTGCATTTGTGCGTGCACGCTGGACCAATTCCTGTCAAAGCTGTCATGAGGGGAAGCTGGCTGCTGCAACGCTTCATTCATAAAAAGCCCTCATTTAATTACTCTCAAATCAGGTCGCATAGATACCCAGGAGAAGCAGCTGCTTTATCGTGGCAGTACGCCATCAGATCTGAGCTACGCATGAAATCACAAACCGCTCTCAGATCCCCACTGCTCTCCTTTCACGTCAACAGGATTTCAATCTTTAGTGCTCACAGCAAAGCGCTTTCCACCCACCCGGTGTGTCAGAGCTGGCCTAATAAACCTGTTTATATATTAAATACTTTGTATTCCTGACAGACATTGCCACAGACAAGTAATCACAGCAATAACGTCTTCTTATTAAATTTCTAACTCTATCACAGCCCCAAATAAAAAAATACGAGGACAATATGTGAAATTCAAATAAAAAAAAAGATAAATAAAAATAATAATAAAAAATATATAATGATTCTTACATTTACTTCAACCTGCACGCCGTATGAACCATGACTGTATCGTAATCTATTTTTGCATTTCAAGCTTGCATCGCATTCCAAAAAACAAATGTTTTATGATGTTGCCATTCTTTCAAAGGAATGCTTCTGGTTACTGAGGATACCCAGAGATGACGTATTTCCTTATTTTGTGCCATTCTTTCTGCAAACACATTAAGCAGCGCAATAGTGAGAAGCTGTTGTCACCTATTTCGTTTAAATGTATCACATCATTTGCAGGAAGGCCAGTCCAGTACTTGTATACTACCTGTGTTGACTTGACGGCAGTGTATTTTGCGCTGATATCTAGATGTACATGGAAGTGAAAATGATCTTTGCGAGGGGCACTGACACAACCAGATACTATCTAAGAGCCAACAGTGTGTTAGCAACAGTGCTAACAGTGAAACCAGTTCTGTACTGACATGGGAGGAAAGGCAACTCAGCCACGAAGAAGACTTTACTCCAAAAGCAACATCAAAAACCCAGATTACAGTTTGCAAATGCACACAGGAGAAAATGCATACAGAGAAAAAAAAAAAAAAGCGTTGGAACACTATTCCAACAGTGAAGTATGAGAGTGGCAGCAACATGTTTTGGGGGTGTTTGGCTGCCATCAAAGATGAAGAAATATGGTGAAGAAATATCGAAGCAACATGTCAAGATATCAGCCAGGAAGTTGATGCTTGGGTGCAAATGGGTCTTCCAACTGTACAATTTTCAAATATATTCTGCACATTTGTTGACAAAGTGGAGATCCCCTGCCCATATTGTCTTCTCAAAGACTTAGACTTCAGTTATTTTGCATATTGTACCAACTTCTTCTCTGATTTGGGGTTAGCCTTCTTGTTTGTTACCAGGGAGCCACTGAGATGTTGAGACACCAAAAATGTATTCTGCTAAAATGGATGATTCCTACTTTTCTCTCCCAGTCGTATTATCACGCTCCGACATAGTGGACTCAAAAGCACAACTCAGACAGAACAGTTAATCAAAATTTCAGCATTGTTTAATCTTTGAGGGTCTGGTACACAGGAAGGCAAAAGTCTCTGGTTGAAGAACAGATAGTGGGAATCAATTGTGATAAGACGTGAATAGGAGGCTTAGATGACTGACAAAATGACAGAACGAACACGCAACAAGCTAGACAAAGACTGGGATATAAATACACTAAACAGCGGGGAGGACAATGATGCACAGGTGAAAACCATTATGACGAAGACAGGAAAGTGAAACTGATGACAAGACAGTGACAGAAGGTGATGACAAAAATAAAACAGGGAACAAAGATTACACACACACACAGACCAGGTATGACACATATCTTCGTGTTGTAGCTGTTCTTGATGTTATGATGAGTTCTTTTTTGTCACCTACGGAGCTGCAAGTATCATTTCCTCAAAACGAATAAATTTGCAGCCACAGATACCTTAAAGAAGAATATCTTGCTTTTTTCAAAAGTCATTCAGATGCCATGCATGTCACCCCCATTTGACCACATGCAGGATTGTGAGTTTGTATCCCTCACATGTAGTGTTTAGATCAGTTGCGTGTTTTGAGCACAGGTAAATCTATGTGTGCATGTATGTACAACAAGACAAGGACTGGAAAAGTTGTGTATTAGACTGGTGTATCTGAGGGCCAATGATTTACAATTCACGCAGCAAACTTTGCTGAAACTTATACCTTCAGTTTCAAGGTAAGTTAAAGAAACATTAAAATACACCCATTAAATAGAGGTTAAATCTCTCTGTGATGTGAGGTCCTTAAACTGTAAGAATGAACTCCACTAAGTGGCTAGTTCTACCTGAGCTGGCAGAGGGCAGAGCAGATGATAAACGATAGCTGGACAGGAGGAAAGAATAACGGTTGGGGAGTCGTGAGGACACAAGAAGGAGACAGAATCACTGTTTATCAATATGAAATACATACCTAATACACAATAGCTGCTGTCATTTTCGATATAAATGCTAAACACTACATTTAAGGGATTTTTTTTGTTTGTTTGGCTTTTTTATGGCTGTCATCAATCATAACTTCCAAAGTGTTCAGGGACACACAGGAATATAAATAATAGAACCAGGTGAGCTTCATCCTGTTTGAAAGTAAACGCTTTATTGAATATAACTCTGTTGTGTAAATCTTGGTAATGCAGTCTCAGGTAAATTCACATTGTCACACTCTAGAACCCATGGCCATAAAACACCTGAGAAGAGCTTTCATGAGTCTTAATGCACTCCTAAAAGAGAATCCTTCAATCTGCATGTCCCATTTAGAGGTGCTGCTTGACTGCAGCCAGAAGCTGCTGCATCAGTTTTGCTTCACAAGTGATGAGAAAGGCCATCTGTGTGACCGATGAGCATCTTAACCTTCAGGGGTCTTTTAGAGTGATGGTCACTCAGTCCTGGACCAACAGATTCTCAGTGCAACATTTGGATCTCTGTGTAGGAAGGGGAAATTTGACTCTTGGTGGTTTTATGTTTTTCATCTCTACTAACCATATATGGTAGGCTACTGGGGGAGCAGAGCCTCTCGCTCAGGAGCGCTTCCACTTCACAGCTTCAGTCCTTGATATGCAATTTCAGAAGACTTACATTTTCTCCACAGTCCATTGTACCGCAAGCCAACAGCACCTCTGTTCATCAAATGCAGCATTATGCCCCAGCTCCCCAGTTTCCCAACAAGGCTCTTTGATGTCAAATTGACACTTTAGTGAACAGCTCCTGGCAACTGCAGAAAACCCACTCCTTCTTGCTTTTTCTGGTTGAGGAGTGGCTGGTAGGGAGGACAGTTTGGGTGGAAGGGAGACCGATGAAGGATGCTGGGTAGTATTAATCATAATTGTGATGTTGCTTTCTGTTTGGGTTGCCTCCAGGCAGTGGAGCAGAATTAAAGCCCAGAAAATCGGATTATAGTGTCCCTGGGGGTGGGATGCCCGGTAGACAGCTGATGAGCACTCATCTACTCTTAGCTGTACCCTGCACTCTGAGCCCTGTTGTTGTCTGGGAGGCCAATTTGTTAACAGTTATTGCTCGTTAGTGTAGCTTCCTGCTCATGAAAGGGGGTTCCAGAGCAGAGACAATAACCCAAGTCTATTGTCTTGCAATTATCACAGTTTTAGGAACGGCAGTGGGTGATGTATTGTCTCTCAAGCGTCAGGGTGTACCGATTGCCAATTTGCAAGGAGGATCTCCATTATCATCATCACCTGAGTTATAAATATGCAACAAATGTTTAACTCCTCTCCACTAGTTGTCTGTTTCAGCTATTTCACTTTAAAGAAAGTTTGTAACACTGAGATCAGCTGTCAGTGTGGTTGAGTTAACAATTACTATTTTAAGCCAGTCTTTGGTTAACTGTTTTATTTAATTTATGAAACGTTTTGGTCTAAAACAATGACATTGAAAGAAAATTAAAAATAATTATAATAATAAAACAAACAAAAAAAAAGAAAAGAAAAACTTATTATGTTGATCATGATAACATGGTTGAAAAGGGGCAGAATATTTCCAGAAGCCTAAATTTCAGGAACCATTCCAGAGATTTTCTGTAGAAAGTTTTAAATGATTTGGAAGAAAAAATTTACAGTTGATTATAAGCTATAGATGAGCCGACCATAAAGAGAGCAATAATTCAAATCATAAACTTGCTAATGCTAACAGAAAAGGTGTTTGTTGAAAGCTAGGGAAACTGTCTGTTTCTCAGTTCCAAGTACACAAAGTCTGGACTTGCGTACCTTTAACTGTTTTCTCCAGAGTCAGACTTTGCAAGTATGAACGTCAGAGAACGGGAAGACACAGTTCAGACTTTCTATAACTGAAACAGCAGTGTTCTTGATCGCTTCACAACTCAGCTAGCAGGATGATACGCATCCAAAAACATTTATGATTTATTTTAAATACTTTTTTGGCTCTAGTGGCCTGTAATCACAGTCAGGAGACATGAAGGTGGGGCAGAGAGAATGGAGAGACATGCAGCAAAGGGTCACGAGGCAGGAATTGGACTTGTGACCGCTGCAGGTCCACCTGCTTTAACCACTAGGCTATGCAGCGGCCATAAAAAATAAAAAAAAGATTGGCATAAAATTAACAAAAATGTCTTTCACCCTTATATGATATTATTTGTTTTTTAATGACTTTTATGCGTTAGCATTTCAGCTTTGTTATAAATATAGTTGAGGGTGTCAAGAAGAAAGTAAGTAATTTTATTAATAGGCTCTATCTTGATCAACTAACCACAAATTTGTAGCTAGAAGAACTATATTCTCATATGAAAACATCTTAAAACTACATTCTGTTTCAAAACAACATTACAATGCTCTTCTATGTCATTTGCCTTCTGGGATACTTTAACATCTTCAATCTGCATGAGTATGGGTATTTCTACATCTGGCATCTGGTTTTAGGGGGTGACATGAACCTTGACACCCGCTTTTACGCCCACTGTGCCTCTTTGGAAAGCTGTGATACAGCTTTGAGCTATCTTTTTCAAAGATGCAGTGAATGTAGCATGATGTGAAGTTAAGTGAAGAGTAAAATGGGGAAGCAAAATCATTTTTCACAGATCATGGTCTATGATTTCACAGAACTCTGCAAATTTAAACAGCTTACATATTTCAGACTTTGGCATCCCCAAAGAATATGATGGGCTTTTTGAGTCAGCTGTTACTTCAGATACTTAAAGCATACATTCTCGAGCACAGAAAATGTCACTTTTTTTGTTTTATGTCCCCGTTGAGTTCACCCGTTATAACCTAACCTGTTCAGCAAATTTCCTGTTTTTATTCCATTAATTTGCAATAATTCAGACAGAAAATTTCCAACTGTTAAAAATCCACAGAATTATATGCGTCATTATTATTGTTAATATTATTATTATCATTACTACATTCAATTATATTGTACTCTCATAATATATATATATATAAATAAAATAAAAAATCTCAGACACAGAAAAGATGAAATACAATCTACTCTGCCTTCTCGGTGCAGACAGCGCTACCCAGGCTTCTCACCGGACACGCTCACACAAAGGAGCTTATTGTGCAACTGCCTCTGTCTTAATGAAGCAGCGCTCCTGTTCCAACACACTCCTCCCTCTCTGTCAGACCCCTCCCCTACTCCCACCTTTCTCTCTAGTAGCACAGCGGTCTCCCTCATTATTCATGAGCTGGTATCGGCAAAGTCATGTGCGCTGCCACCGAGCAGGAAAGAGGGGGGAGTGTCTCAGTGAATGAGAGTCACAACTCTGGTGTATGAGACTGAAACAGAGGGAGAGGGGAGACATCCAGGCTGATGCTCAAACGGCTGCTGCCACTTGTGCTGCTGCTGAAGCTGCTGCTGCCACACTCTCCACATCTGAACACTCTCTCCTGTGAGACTCAGCAGGAGCTTTCTGTTCCTCCAAGCTGGGCCTGTTTTAGACTGTCTGATCGTGTGATTGGGATGCCTGGAAGAGATGCCTGCTAAGGAGTGACTGATGAGAACCAGCGCTCCAGTGTGGAGGGTGACCCCCCTGTGTACGCAACACCACTGCTCGGGGAGATCTGGACGCCTGGCGTTTCCACAACAACTATAATGGGCTGCAATCTGTGCACTTTACAGAAGCGAGAAGAACACTACAAGCTGCTTTATGAGATTGCACAGGTGAGCACCTGCACGGCTGACTCTGGCATCGATTGAGCATGTTCTTATGGGTGATTCATTATGCATGCTGAGAAGAGAGCAGTCCTAGTCTGGAGCCTCATGAGGAGTATTTTAGGGGGAAAATGAAAAGGTTAGAATGAGGGATTAATGTATAGAATGAAAGTGAGGCTGAATAATGACGAGGGGGCTTTTTTACCCACCAGCAGATGTGTTTTGAGTAATGAGGAGTTGCTTAGAGAGCAGCCAGTGTGCAGCTCATTCATCCTACTCGATGGGATGTGCTGAGGAAGCAAGTTTTTCTTATTTTAGAAAGTAGTAGCACTCTGGTGTTACGACAAAAATTGTTTGTGCCAATTTCTTCAGCAGATGATGTTTGGAATGTGTTGTTGAACATTATTTGTCTCTTATAAAGTTGTCTTGCTGGACAAGAAAAGACCAACAGGTCTTTTCTTTTATTTCTCTGAGTACCAATTCAGCAGACATTGGTCCAAATCTTGGAGTTCTGACTGCACCATTTATTTAATCCCCACTTACGCGCTTTATAGACTGACAATACTGCAGGACTTTCATTCTAATAATTAAAGATAACAAGCTGGCACAGAACATTATCTAATAAACCAAGAAGAAGCCAATCAGATCAACAAGCTTTCACCTAACCCACCTCCAGTCTCCCCATCAGCCCTCTTCCTCTGACAGGCTAATAACTGTGCAGCTAAGTGTCTCCTGGAAGTGGAGTCGCACACGTCTCCTCCTCTCCACTCGTGCCTGCCTTCACGCTACTGTGATCACAGCCTCATTAGCTGTTTTATACAACCATTCTGTGCATTAATTAGACATGAAACGTCTCTCTTTACCCTCGTGGAGCGACGGGGTGAGAAGAACCGGGGGAGTTAAACTGGTTAGAGTTAACCGCTGTCCATAAGTTGAATCTCATGTGCAACTTGATATTCCGGAAAGCTCTGTCGTTTGACATTGTGTGAGCGATCGGATTTACATTAATTACTGGACTAATGTGCCATGATTAAAGTCTCAATCGGTAGCAGAGGAAGTTTCATTCATTAACAGTCTGTTTGATATTAAGCAAGCAAATAAAAATGTAAAGAGACCTCAAAGGATGAGTAGGCAGCGACCGTGGCACCCACTTCTCACTGGGGGCTCATAAAAGTCATGCTATTTTGGTACTTATCTGAGCTTTTGTGCAGGTCTTTCTACCAGCTGTTAAGAAATTGCATCAACTCCTTTGTTCGTGGCTTCACAGAAGTGATCAGCGTTCCCCCGAGGTCTCCAGGGCACAGTCGGCACTGGCTGGAGCTCTCGGGTATGACTGTCGCCCCCTCTTACTAAACTGAGCTGCTTCAGGCACAAGCTGCAACATCAGCATGTAGTTTCTGATCACCACTGTGGGAGTGAAGGGTTATAGAGTGTGGAGGATAAAGGCTGGGGTGGGAATAGAGGATAAGTCGTTAAAGACGTAGAGCTGAAGGGAAATTAAAAAAGGGAGAAGAACTAGGTGAAACATAAATACAGTGAAGGAAAGAAAAAGGGAAGTGTTGCATTGGTGCATCTGTGCACACCTGCAGATGTCCCCTGAGAAAAATAAAGTAAGCAGTGCATTCTTGACAACAACCCCAACAGTTCTGAAAAACATCAACCTAATAGGCAGAAACGAAGAGAGTTTCCTAGAATAGTCAGTGCATTTCCTGCGTGTCTGTACGGTCTGAAAGAATGTGTTTTGACAATGGGAAGCTGTTCTCGCTGCTCACCCCGCTGGTCATCTAATCTTTTCTTACATATTGTCTGTCTAGCTTGCTCAGCGTTCTGCATCGCTGTATGTTCCTTCCCCATCTCCCTCACTTTCTCAGTCTTTTGTCCTTTTTTGTTCCGTTGTTCAGAAAGGCACACACCTAGATGCATAGTCAGACTCGCGTTTTTTGCTCCAATACAACGGTTATGCAAAGTTGGTGAACGTGCGTATGCAAATGAAGTGGAAGGCGGCTCACTGGTGGAGCAGCGTGACCAACCGGCCTTGTGGCAGGTCGGTTTGAAGAGCAGGAGTCAGTCGCAGGGGCTTTCTTCAGCCACCTTCTTCCCCTTCTCTTCACACCCAGAAACTATTTCGACACTCTCTCCATCTGCCTGACCCTAGAAGCTGTGGGAGATTTATTACTAGCTGGCTCCCTCCTCTCTTTCTCAGCGTTCTCTCTTCCCTTTTATTCTCGGAGCTGCAGGTGTTCTGCATGAAAATGTGTTCACCTTTCTCAGCTGGCCTGCAAAGCTATCTCAATAACCTGTGATGTTTTGTCTTTTTTTAATCTGCTTTCTTGCCTGGACAAGAAGACAGAGAAACCTTCCTCATAGCTCTCCTCTCATTCCGATTTATAACTGACTAACTCTTGTCCATCTTTGTCCACCTGTCTCTCTTTCTCTGTTTGATCCCTCTGATTGCTCGCCTTCATTGATTGCGTTACTTTCAACCCTTGCGCCTGCTGCTCTCTACACGCTTCCAATCCAGTTAACCTTCCTGTGATTGTCTTGGGGAAGTTTTCTTTTCCTTTTTTTTTTTCTCATTGGAGATGAAATCTTGTTGAACACATTGACTCACTCCAGCAGCTCTCGTGTTATGTTGAGCCAGATTTTTTTTTTTTACAACTTGTGCTCAGAACCAGTCGGTGGCTCAGGACATCGCTGTAGTTGATCCGCTATATGGGCTATAAGGGCTTTGTAATTCCCATTGTGTTCATCAGCTCCTCCTCTTGAGTGTCACACATCATCTGTGAACCACTAAACCCAGTGATGTGTGGAATTTTGAGGTCTAATTAGTAGGATGGCAGATGTTGATGAGAGCAGCAATGCAACATAGATCAACCTTATAAAGGATTTTTCCAATGCATAGACAATTTAATGGTCTGTATTGTCTTTTTTATTAATATTTTTTACTCTAATAAAATTGTAAGCAAGTAAAGGTCTAAAAAGAACATCATTCTTAACATTTAAGCCGCCACTATGCTTGCAGCCAGTTGCTCTTGAACTGTCAGTGTTGTAGGATGCTGCTCAGTGAAGAATTTCCCTCTTCAGAGCTCTGATTCTCTACATTTTTCTCATCCTGTTTTGTAGTTTCTCAATGAGCCTGGTTTTCGTTTTGGTTAGTAGAAGTTTAGAAAACAGCATGGCCAGTTTTATAAGTTATATTAGGCGGGAGAAGAAACACTTTCCGCTGTGTTTGGGAAATAAATGGAAAGCAGCTTCTCAGCTCGATGAGGCACAGCAGTCCCTGATAACTTGCTGATGCATATGAATGAGAAAAAGGAACCCGCAGTATGCACTCTCTCTCTCTCTCTCTCTCACACACACACACACACACACACAACACATAGAAATCTTTACACGTGAAAACAAAAGTCTGAATATTCTCATATAAAACCAAAAACAGGGTTCATGAATTTCAGAGTGTGATGCCATTTGAGAAGTTGGCCTCTTTTGTAATGGAATGTTAGAGTTTAGGGCTTTAAAATTATACAGAACGACAAGGTTGGCAGGGCAGGACATTTGTTTCTGAGGTGAATGGTAATTCCCAGCAGGTTGACCCTGCAATGGGGAGAATATCATGTTTTTTTTGTATGTGTGTGTGTGCTACCACCATATGTGAATGCTGCAGACCGGAGACGGTCTAAGGAGGACACGGCTGGATTACTGCTGCTGCCTCTGCAACACCACTGGTCATGTGTGTAATGGATGTGTAGTCAATAAAAGGTTGCAGAGCTATCAGAACAACCAGACTTCCTGACAGAAAGCTTGGCAAGCTGCACCGAGCTGCAGGATCATCACATACAAGAAAGCCTGCAGCAGAATTTACATTTCATACTTGGCATTCAGTGTATAAAAGCTGCAAAGTTTGAAAGGAATTACTTCAGCAGTTTAAGGCTCTGAAAGTTCTAAACCTCCAAAGCTTAAACAGTTGAGAAATGTTCTTTTTATTAGTAGTAGTATTGTCATTCTTAAAGTTTGTTTTGGTGTGTACAAAATTCAAGAAAAGAGATCAGCTATTTAATTTTTAATTTAAACTACAGCCACATGTACCTGTGAGCATAAAAGTCAAGATTACCTTTTGTTTTTTTCTTTTTCTTTTCGATGAACTGAATCAGAACCTTACGGTTTAACTGTTACCCCAACTATAAGCTTTACCAAAAAGAATAGTTTCAAGTCTGATTTGAAATGTGGAGATGATGCATACATCCCAAACATGAACTGGGAGCTGGTTCCCCAAGAGAGGAGCCTGATAACTGAAGGCTCTGCCTCCCATTCTGAGTTTGGAAACTTCTTTTTAGAGAAATGAAGCAGCTAGACCTTTAAGAGCTCCATGTGTGAGAAGAATTTTAAGTTCTATCTTAGTTTTAACAGGAAACCAATGAAGGGAAGCTTAGAGATATTTGCTGGGAGTTTGGTAAAGTGGTGCAATTTCTGTTGGTCAGTAGCTTCAAGTTTATCTTGTTTGTGTCATTTGGATGATTTCTGAAGAACTTGATCATTGTTTTTGCAAAACCTCTGAATCCTGTCTGGTTCTCCCAAGTGCCAACCACCCCACTTCTGGATTGAAGCTCATCCAGGAAGTACATGTCCTTTCAGTTCCTCCACTGACCACTAGGTGCCAACAGCCCAAACCCCCATTGACCCCCATGTTAAAAGCACCAATTCTGCAGCAGAATTAAATGTATTTAAAAAATCGGCTTTACTCTCGGCTTTAGTTAGATTTTACAACCATGATAGCTGTACAAAGGGGGATTTTTTTTTTTGTACCACGTCAGATAAATTTATATTAAACAATAAAGCTGATGTCATTTGAAGTGCTTGACAGAGCTAGCCATTGGCTTTGTCTTTGGCTTTGACAGCTTTGTAACATCTTCGCAACATTGCGCCGCATGGCTCAAGCAAAAATAGGCTTCAAAGGATCTCTGTACAAATGTATGGGTCACGTGACCAGATAGTTTGTCCAGTATTTATAGTCAGCGGGCTCTCCCCTGAACACTGTATGATTCAAAGTACGTCAAAACCTTGGTCCCACCAAACCATATTGATTTCTTACTTTTGAAATCCATGTCTGACAGCCTCTAAACACCAACAGTCTCAGACAGCAATAGTATCTGGATATTTTTGTTTAGTTGAGTTGCTGTTTTTAACAGCAACTAAACTGCATCTTGGTGTATGGAAGCCTAAAAATACAAGTCAGCTTTGCAAAACAGAAATAATGTGACATCAGACTTTTGAGAATTTTAAAAATGAGTCTTCAAAAATAAGAATTAAAATTTGGACTTTTTTGCATTTAAAAGCTTCTTGGCAACTCTAGTGCAAAATGTAAAAGTACATAAGACAAAGGCACCTCTGAAACAAGCTGCATGCTCATTTCCAGCTTCATCATTTCTTCCTATGCCCCTGTAACATGTGCCTTTGATAGCTGCGATGGTACATTAAGACTGTTGAACCCTGCCCTCATGTCCTCCCCCACCCCCATCTTCAGCACTATCTCAAGACAGTTAACCGCAAATGTTCTCATCCATCTTCTTGTTTTTTTTTCTTCTTTTTTTTTCCTGAAAGATGCCCCTCAACCATTAGAATTGATAGGAGTGAAGAGGGGGGTGGAGGAGAGAAAATGCGCTGCTTGATTGATCTTGTGTCCACCCCGGAAAGATTAGCCTGAAATATAATCTGGCCTTTCAGTGTTGCTTTTGCAATTTCAAAACATTGTAAAGGCCCAGATGGACACATTCAGACACACAAATCTTTTATATACTAGAGCAATATAAAGGACCATATTTCTGAGTCATCCCCATCCCCGTCATCAGCTCTGCCGCTCCCCTTGTGCTTCATCCCAAAGCTTCTAACCAACCACCTGATCTGTCAGCCAACCCTTTTTCAATACAACACAAAGGGATGTTTGCAAGCATCGCTGGTGCCAGTCAGAGGCTGAAATTGAGATGTAAATGTGCTCATATATATATTTTCTTATTTACCACCTCATTCTAAAGCTCCTCTCTAAGATTCTAATGCTTTTTCCATACGCTGTTGCATAACCAATGCCTCCCACTGACTTGGTAAATGGAGATTTCATCGTCTAATTTTCTATGACTAACACATTCAATTGCTTGACTGCTGCTGTTTATCAGATTTCAGCTCATATTGTTTGTTTTCCAATGCAGTGTTATAGATAAGTGGGAAATTAAAAAGGTGATTAAAAGCCAGATCACACTTTTTGGCCCAGAGATGCGTGCTGTGCTCCTCGGACACTCACAACGCCACATTTGCCTCAAGATATTCAGTCAATGAGTTTTATCAGTCAGTCAAATAAATCTCAATGTGGAAGAGCAGAAAGGATTTAAAAGCGAGCTGATGAATTGACCTTTTCCTTTTTCATGAGTTCCTTATCTCAATAAGAACCCAGCTGACCTTTTCAGACACATATCAGGTCTCTGGAGCTGCTTGTTGTCTTCCTACTGCTCTTCAGTCCCAAATGAGCATGGCTCTTCAAAATCAGTTTCATCTCCTTTGGGTGTGCTTCCACCTCTACCATTTTCTTTCAATTTTCTCACAGCTATCATCACAGGCGAGCCACACAAACAAAGCATGACATGCTATTTTCCTTAGGGAAGTGAAGATGTTTATCAGAGAATACATTTCTGTACATCTCACTGCTGGGTGTCAAATAGTTGTTCTTGCTTTTTGAGGCATTTAGACAAGGACTGCTATAGCAGACTAATGCAGCAACACGGAAACAACAAGGAATCAGATACAGATGCAAATAACTGAGTCCTAAAGGGCATTGTGCTCATTCACCTTCCTCTTAGTCATGTCACCTTGGAATGAATGTAATCTGTCCATCTTACTTGCGTCTCGGTCTCACTTAGATGAGGATGACATCAGCGTGGCGTCATCTGTGAGATTACCAAGCCTCATCCTAGTGAATGTTTTACTCTCACATTCTCATCAAGATCAAAGGCCTTTAAATCAGATCGGGGAAGCTTCAGAGAAAATGAACTACATGCTTGAGTATCTCAGTGCCGATTCCCACTGAACCAAAACATCTCTTTAATGAATCCTACCCAATGTGAGGACTCGGTGATTATGTTTGTGTAGGTTTCGGGAACACCATGTCACGGTGGCTTGGGGGAAATGAGACATTTTCCTTTTGTGTGCCAGCATTTCTTAAGAAGAAAAGAACAAAAGGAGGCATCATTTCCACCCCATAATCATTATCTGTGACTTCATAACTCAAAACATGACATGTTTGAATGTGTGAATTTCAAAGTAGCTTTTACCCTCTTTGCACATAGTTCAGTTGGATATGTGGAAGTATGATTGAAATATCAGTATGCATGTAGAAATGTACATGTCTGTTCAGAATTGTTTGTCTCTGTCTAAATTTGTTTGCATTGGTGCCTGATTAGCATGCACGTATGGGTGTGTGCGTTGTATGCAAATGCGTGTCTGCGAGACTTTCGAGCATTAAATTATGCTCTCAACTGTTGTGTGTGTTTATGTGTTATGTGTGGAGCGTGAACAGACCTGACAGCTTGTGGTTTTTGCTACAAACATTGGTGAAAACAAAGAACTATGGGATACACACAGGGTGCCGTGTGCATCTAGGGAGCCTCTTAGCTGATTATCTGAGTTTAAGCAAACAGAAGGGCCCTCATTAATTTATTTCCATTCGTCTGATTGCATTTCTTATGTCCTTTCCCAATTAGAAAGGTTTCTATGCCGAGATGGATTTTAACCAGCATCATAATTCATTCATAAAACAGCAACAAGAGAAGGAGGAGGAAATAGCAAGTTTTTGTGTGGAAATTAAAAAGTAGAAAATCTGTCATTGGGTCCATTAATGGAGTGTCTGGATCTGTTTAATGTCAAAACCATAGTTTTAAGAGAAACTTTTGGTTGCGTTTGAGAACTGATAGCAGTCTCTGTGTAGAGAAAAAACAATTGAGAATTCAGATACATCATACTGCATCACTTTACCTTTCTGGTGGCACATTGCCAGCTTGTTCTGCTCACTGCTCTGCATTCATTTCATTTCAGTATGATTAATGGTTGAATATATACGATTTTGAAGACTGACGGAGCAAGAAGCAACCATTTGCTAAGCAAACTTGCAGTGGCATAATGGCATCCTCGTCAGAGAAAGAAGTCCTTCTCCATCTGTGTTGGTTGGAATGAACTCCTCTGCTCTGAATTGTGGCAGCTGCATACAGATGATCTCTAAATGTGAAACACAGGGCTGTAAAAGCCAGATGGCAGAGTTCAGGAAGGAGCATTTATCTAAAAACACAGTCTTCTTCTTTCAGTTACAGTTCTTCAGCCAAAAAAGCCTCGCTTTTACATTTTCAGCTGAGATGTTGCTGCTTTAGAATTCTGAATATAATTAATTCATCTAAATCATCTTCTCTTGTTGTGTTGGACAAGCTGTGATGCTAACATTCTCTGCCTAATTCAAAACAACACCAGGGAGATTATTTTTTTGTTTTGTTTTGTTTTTTGGCTTGTTTTTTATGATAAAATATCAGTTTCTAGCTCCCAAGTGTTGACAAAAACCACACAAAGTGCCTTTGAACTCCCGCCCCAAACTGCTACTGCTACAACTGTGTAGCACTTTACAGCATAATTCCACATACCAATAAAGACTAAAATAGCTCACTGAGCTACAGAGATTCAAGTAAGTAATTACAGAAGACAAAACAAGAGAGTGACTTAGTAACGTAACTTCCACACATATGAGCTGAAAGACGTGTGTTTTTTTAACTTGTTGGTTATTTGTTTAAAAACTGTGTTGCAATTCTTACAATGATTTTTTCAGTTAGGCACTTCAATCACACTTCTTACTTCATCATTATTGGTAAATGTTGGGCATTTTTGTCAATTACTATAGCTGATTTAAGTAAAGATGCTTGAAATTAATATTTCAGGGGGTTCAAGGTAAAACTGAGGAAGCTGGGACTTTAATAAGAGGCTGATATCCACTTTATATCTTAATTGTGTTTCAGTGACACTATCGGACCCAGTAGGATTTACTGATTAGGCTAAAACTCAATACCACTTGGTGGCATTAGGGCACCACTTTCACTTCACGTTTGCCAATTACTAATAAAATAAAAGAGGAGAAGATGACGAAGAAGAAAAAAAACAAACTGGTGTGTTTCTGTTAGCATTCACTGCAGTGGTGCATATGAATGAAGACTCAAACTTGGAGAGTACATTGGATATGCTGTAGGCAGGGGATGACATCGTTCAGCTGTCTTAATCAGCGCCAACTCCACTAGCACCTCCAACTAGCAGCTTTTTCAGGCTCCACTGAAGTTCTTAACCCAAGGCACAGACTTGTTTCAGTCCTTTAGAAGTCCTCAGAAATTCTTGTTGCAGGGTCACACCTGGTAATGAAGACCAACACTCAAAGCCCTGTAAAACTGCTCCAGACCTTCCAGCATATGCAAACTGTAAAACAGGGAAAAAGTGTCAAGCCATGAATGCCATATACAAGAACTAAACTGGTTTTATTATATTCATTTATTTATTTATTTTTAACTGTGTTCATCTGCACATCAATCTTGAAATTTCCTTCAGGCACGAATACAGTACTTTGAACTGAACTGAATTATGTTGTGTATAGGTATGTGACATAGGTTGAGTTGATATGGACCAAGGGTGGTTAACCAGTACAGCTCAAAAACCCAATACAATTTCAAAGGGCCATGCTACTAAACCAATGCAATATAATAAAGTGCTAACCAAACTGTAGTCAGTGCAGCTGGAGATGAGGTTATTTCTTCTCAATAGTTTATTAAAAAACGATTGTCGGACACAATCATGCCTCACATGAAGAGTCCTCGGTCCAACAAGCTGCAGCCACAAACCAAAATCAGACAAAAACTTCCCTATACAGCACCCACCTCCGGAAAACACACACCTCACAACCCCCACGCCCTGATCTCAATGCCCAATTAAACATCACCCTAACCCACAGCAATGTTGCGCATAACACTCCTTGAACATGTCCTCTCTCAAGACAGCAATATAATGAACATAGAACAAAAGAATAACAGTGACTCACTGGCCTGGTGACATAAAGACCCTAACCAACAGTTTACTCACCTTCACTCAATGTGACACAATGTGCCCGTGAGAGCAGATTTGACATGTTTCATTGTAGAGAAAATTGATTTAGAGACATTAGTTGATCCAAATATTATTAAGCTTCAGTGAAACCTGTTTGACATTGGGACATCTGTCTGTGAGCACAGTCTTCCAAAACTCTACTAGAGGGGCTTTAATGCAGACTCTGCAGTGAAAGGGGTGATGAGGGATGTGATGTGTGGTTGTCTTTGCTTCAGGTTGCAGAACCTATCCTCAAAATTCTGCTGCACCTTTTCTGTTTTGCATAGTGGGCAACTCTTTCTTCTGTGACCTCAGCTGCTTTTCCACATGCCTTCACCAGTGAAGGAAAATGCACAACTCCTTCTTTTGAAGATGAGTCTGGAACAGTTTTAGGTTGTTGGCAAAAGAAAAATATGCTGCACATCAGGTCAGGCAGCAATTTTAACTTCTCTTGCAGACCTACATTGAGCTTGTTCAGGTGGTGCAAGATGTCGACTAAATACCCCAAGTCTGAAATCTATTGGGGGCTATGTAACACTGAATAATCTTTCTCTTTTTTTTTTCTCTAGAAAAGGCTTCACAGAGCTAAAACGTTAAAAAAATAAATAAACAATCAGGTGACCACATTGTGTCTTGAGAGCCATCTGACAGAGCAGTAGAGAAGAATTATTGGGAAGCTCAGAGCATGTGCATGAATAAAATTCAGAATTTCAAACAGAGGTTTGGTCCATATCCTTTTTGGATACAAAATACTCATCATACTGTCATTATTGCAGCCAGTTTCGAAAGAGGCAGTTTTTCTCTGTCCAAAACGATAGTTAGACTCTCCTCAAGATCGATGCCATGAGTCTTGTCCTTCAACGGCACAATGTCATGCAACGTTTCCTCAACGGCACAGTCTTCTGATGCAGACTATCCAAATATCGCCAACTGTAGCTGATCTTGAATGTCACAAAAGTCATCCAGAGCACTCAAGATCCATATGTAACTGTTCCTCAAATGCGTTGTTAATGTTGGATATCCTTTGTTCAACGGTGTGCCATGCCAGATGTGTGTCCCCAACAGACCACTTCAAACCATCATTGTCAGGATTGAAAATAGGCCTGACAGTAACGTGTCTTGTGTACAGTCTTGCAAGATTTCACAAACTCTCCCTGTATGGCTTTTCGACATAAGCAATATTCCAAGCCACCTTATATGATGATTTGAAGATGAAAATTTTCAAAAAAAAGCTCTGTCTGTTTCTCTGACTGGCATTTAAAAGCATTTACCTTGTGCTTGTGTTACTCCATGCCTCTGGGAAACTCCATTCCTCATTTGGCATGTTGTGTGGAGAAATGCCACTCTGAGTTTGATGCTTTAAAATTCGACAGTGATGTCTAACATATGAAGTTGAAGGGTCCTGTTCAACAAAAGAATATAATTCCTCCTATTCCAGCTCACGAGACCTCACAGATGGGAATGTTTTCATTACTTACCAGTACTTGGAAGAAGTCTCTCATGATCTCATGTTAATTATCTAAAAACTGCTAAGTGCCACATATGCTACACATGCTATGTAATGTCATTCTTTTTTCTTTTTTTTTTCCAGTGTGAGTGATATACATTATTGTAGATTTTTAGCAATGTGGCTGGAAGGTGAACAAATAAAGTCCTCTTTCTGCAACTGGTGAAATGAGAGCAAACCTGACAGCAGACACATGCTTTCCCTTATCTGTATCACACAATGCACTAAGCATCCAATCCCCACCACCCCAAGTTATAAAGTATCAGCTCCAACATCGCTGGTGACATTTAAAGAAATGGGATGGTGACAGAGTGGGGGCCTCCTGCGTCATTTATAATCGATAGTAAGAAGTGACAAAGCCTTAAATTCCTGCAGCTGAAGCTTTCACTGCAGGGCTTTTTCACTTCCACTGCCTGATTTCCTGCTCTTCCTTTCTATCGTAGCTCTCATGTTTATTTTTTAACCTCTCCCGGGACTCAGAAGGTGTGGGTTTGTCAGCACCGGGTCCGTGTGCCAGTTCGTGCCTCCAAATACACACGCGTATGTGGGAGAGAGTGACTGCAGCTGGCAGAAGTCAGGTGATCATGGGGGTGAAGGGCGGTTAGCGTCAGGGTGTCACTATGACACAAAGCCCCCCCCCCGGGTGAGGCATCCACGCTGGGTGTCATTCCACAGGTCAGCAGGCACCCCCTGCAGCTCCGGTGATAAGCCCAGCCTGACAGCCATTTGATGGGGAGGGCGACATGCACTCACACCTCCCTCCGCTCAGCAGCTCGTACGTCTCAGCTCTGGGAGGAAAGCGATAAGGGGCTCCGTGAATGCATCTAATAGTCATTCCTGCGGGCTCAAAACACAAAGAGTCACTTCCATCCGTTATTACCCAAAACACAGCAGTGAAACAACAATCCTTCGTTGTTTCTTGACTAATAAAGCTCACTGTTTTCTATTTTGCACCTTAAAAGGTGGTGAGTATTTAAGTCCACTGTGTTCATCCATGCTGTGCCTTCATTGTTGCTGTCACACTGACACACTGGCACAGTTACCAAAGCCATGCCCTGAATGAGCTGCATACGTAATGAATGCATCACAGTTGCTTTGTAAAAAAACCTTTTCTTTAAAAGAAATCAATGTCCCGTCAATGTGGAGCAATTTTCAGAAGGCAACTTGGTGTAAATGTAATTTATTTGAATTGCATAATCTATTGAAAAGTCCATTTGCTTTAGAATTGTAAGTAAGTGTGTGTATTGATTGACGAGAAGCGTATCATATGATCCAGTCTGGTGTTCAGACTGTTTCGATACAGTAAATCCTGGTTATTGCAGCAGTTAACGAAATGAAAGTGCCAGTTCAGAATTCAACAGACTCCATTTTATATGAAGGAGTGTGAGCGTAAAACTATTTTTTACAACTCAACACATTGTTGTGAAACAGCAGCTCGCAGAAGTTCACAGTAGGAAGAAGACGCTATCCTTGCGAGCTTGGAATGGTGACCGTGTTTTCTCCCCCGCAGCACTGCAGTCAACCCGGCACCTCCTACACAATCCAGATCTTCTCACTCTCGGCTCCACTTCCTCAGTCTCAACACTAGCAGAGGGGAGGCACCTGCTCGATTATTTTCCTTGTTGTGCAAAAACATAATGTTACATTTGAGGATTGATTCAGTAATGGCTTGAAGTATTTTGAACTCACTATATGGCTTGAGAAATCTTGGGCGTAACCCAAACTCACAGTTTTAGATGCAGTCTTAGCCAGAAAGGAGTTATAGGTTGCTGAAGGAAGCACCTGCCAAAAAAAACCATTCATACCAGGAATGTTTTTAGATTCATTTTAGCAGCATATTTTATTTATTTATTTATTTATTTATTTTATTACCACTGTCCACAGTCTCCACTGTGCAGTTTTAATCTTGGACCTTTTCCAATAGCAGGGAAGTTTCTTCTTTCATACACTATTGGTTTGAATTAGGTCATAATTTGTCTTTCTTATGTGAGAGCAGTTCCCATCTACATTGATCGAGTTTTAATACACAATTCAAATGATTGACAGGTGGTTTGAATATTTTATTACATGTTACATGGGCAGAACTGAAAGACAAAGTTCATACAAACGCTGGAGTATTCACTGGCGTAACACAAGTTACTGAGTAGTGAAGAGCAGGATGTGATATTTTCACAGCAAGGTTTTAAGGACAGGAGCTTCCAAAAGGATCAGGAAGCTGCTGTTCTTCGTGTTGACCGTTTTTAATAAGTAAAGTCTATATACAAGACACTGCAGTTAACCAATCAGAAAGCACAATAATCGGAACTTAACCGACTTCAATCAGAAAATGCTTGTGCGCACAAACGTTAAACAGTTCCTATGTCCCCTTTCAAACTAAAAGCACTTCCTGCTACATTCAAGGAATGTGTTTTCAATAAAACTTATCAATCTTTCTAACTTCACATTCTTATTATCCAACTTAAAATCTGTTTTAAATCCTGTTTTCTGTAATTTAACTGAACTTATGATCAACTTACTTTCTACAAAACATTTGTTATTGTTTTCTAAAATTGCACAACAAAGGTAGTCTCATCCTTAGGAGCAGAGTTTAGTTTAAAAAAAACAAACAAACAAACAAAAACATGCCTTAGTTGCACTGAAATGACAGAATTAACAAATAAGGTCAGAAAGGCACATCCATCTTAACGGAGGCAGAGCATTGTGGTTTAATCCCATAACATTCTTATCTTTCCTACTAATTAAATAATATGTCTCTTTTTCATGGGGGAATCTGAGATGCACCAATTGAAATGTTCTTTTCTGGTTTTCAAATGGTAAAGATTTTGGTTGACTTAGATTTTCTTCCTAAAAACTTTCAGTAACAAAGTGAGTGAAAGATAATACTTTTAGCCTCTTAGCTTTTCTTATAAAATTGAACTGCTCCTTTAAGAGTGCCATAAGTAGGAATGACAATTTTAAAGTCTTAAGAAAAGAAACAAAGAAGTTACCAAATAAATGTAATTATATCATTTTGCTTACCCCTGAGGTTGACACATGAACACTCTTGTGATACGTTGCTCCCATTTGCTTCTGAAGAGGTCAAGCTTACACAGGTTTAATTTATTTATTTTGTCCCAAATGGCTTGGTTGGTGTTTGTCCACAGTTCACCATATGGGTTGTCCAAGTTGATTTTGGGTATTTTATACTGGCAGTGAAAAACATTTCCTTCAGATTTGACATTATAGCATCTATACCCCACAAACATCAGATCTTTTTTTTTTTTTTTTTTTTTTCATAAGTCCCATTTACAACACATTTGCATAAGATAAACCAAAGACATACATACAGTTTTATTCCAGTTTCACTGAGTATGTGCATTCCCTGCTCGTTGATTTATTTATTTTTCTGTCACCCCTCTGGGATGAACTGTGTCCATGTGCCAAAGACATAGATCAAGACAGACGAGTCGCAAACAGAATAATGTCAGGAGGCCACAGAGCTGTAGTCCATTAGTGTCACTGGCCTGTCACTAAGTCTGAGTGTCAGCGGTCCACGCCAGTTTCACAGTACCACTTGTCAAATGTGACGCGGGAGTGCCTGCCTTCATCACGCAGACACGCTGAGACAGTGAGTGATCAGTGTCAGAAGACCACCACAACATCCCGAAGCCTGCTCCAGCCTGGTCATAGGTATCCAAGTAAAGTTTCTTTATTTAAGTGTAAACAAGTTTGGAATAAAAGTTCTGCTGTCTGCTTGGAATTGCCTCAATTTAAATTACGAGCCGTTTAACAAGGTGAATTTGATTTGATAGTGTTCTTCAGAGGTGCAACTTGAAATAGAGGGAGCCTGAGGGAAAGGCACAGCGGTAATCAATAAAGGAATGCCTGCTTTTATATACTGAGTGCAATTTAAACTGTTTCTGAATTAATCAATTACAGATTATATTTAGGGGGAGATGGAGAAAACATCCTCCTACTGAGGGATGCTGTTCATCAGGGAGCTGACAGACTGCTATTAAATAAAGGTGGGAAGAAAGGGCAAAGAGCACTTGACAGTGTTTCTGCGTATTTGTCTAGTCCAGTTGTGTGTGTCTGTCTCTCTGCATGCTAAAACACATACGTTTACTGTTCCACACTAGATTTACTTCCACTAGGGAGCGAGTTGTATGTCAGGAAATACAAATATCTAGAAATATCCCAGAGGCATGGGGAAAATCTATCTTGTTTGCTTGTTTGTTCTTTGTACAGGAATTTGGCAATCCCACAACTGAGGGGAGTTCCTTTCCTTTCTCTTTGTCTGACGAGTGTAGTCTTCACCTGCCACCTCTGATTTCCCCAGGTGAAACCTTCATAAATAGAGTCCTCTTTTATCAGAAAATAACCATCTAAGGATAAAGTCTGCAACTGTGGCAAAATAACATTACTGAATATTGATGTTGCATGTAGCTGCAATTCACCAAAAACATTTAAAAATCAGATACAGTACATTTTTCCCTGAAGTACATTTTTCCCTTAAGCAGACTATATTAATGTTTAAAATGCTTTGTGACATTTTGGATTAAGGCTTTGTATGCTGACCACTTGTAAATACAAACCACCAGAGGGACTGGCATTCATTTCGCACGATAAATCCTTTGTAAAGTGGAAAATGAGCCATCAGCGTAATTTCAATGTGACATACCTATTTCTTTACTTCTTTCATTCACCAGTATAAAGCAAGTCTATAATTTCAACATGACAACCATTTGCTTACTCAGGAGGTGATTTTTAGCAACTGCTTCCCTAAATCTGTGCTTGTCTATGTTAAGTGTGAAGTCTACTTATAGAAATCATCAAAACTCATTATTTTTTATCTGACCGTGGTGTGGAACATACGGAAGCCCTAAACAGTCATATATGCATACATTTTATTTCTCCCGTTTTCCCGTGTAACGAGATAACTCCACCGTTTTCTCGTGATAACGACTTATTTTTCCTCCATTTTCCTGTGATAACAAGATAATTAATTTGAGATCTCAAGAAAACTAAGGAAAAAAGCCTCTGCTCATTTAGATCCATGCAAACAAGTGTATTTTTCACCAAGCTTTCGGTCTATCAACCTTCATCAGGGCATTGCAATGCCCTTGAGATCTCAAATTAATTATCTCGTTATGATGGGAAAAAGGAAGAAAAAATAACTCGTTATCACGAGAAAACGGCGGAGTTATGTCGTTATCATGGGAAAATTATGTCGTTTTCACGGGAAAACGGAGGAAAGATAACTCGTTATCACGGGAAAACGGGAGAAGTAAAATGTATGCATGTATGACCGTTCAGGGCTTCCATAGGAACAAACACCTGCTGTTTATTTATAACACCAGAGGGGTGTACCCTGAAGCAAGGTTTCTTAGGTGTAAAGCTGTGATTTTGTGTGACACAAATGTGATTTTATTTTAACCGTGCATTGGGATTTTCACTGCAAACTTAACTGGTCTAGGGCAGGCCATGTTCTGAAATCAGTATTTAAAGCCACTCTATGTTGCAATACCACTGCTGCCCACATGAGGGCGGAATATAACAAGAAAGTTTATTTTTCAGTACTTAGCGTAAGACACAACGAAGTGAACCTCTAGCGGGACAAAATAGATATGCTGCACCATCCCACTTTTTTGTCGGATGTATAGAGGATCTATATGTCTACATGTAATCAGAAATTGAAATACTACATAGAGTGGTTTTAACAAGTTGATTTAAACTTTTCTTCATACCAAACATGGAGAAAAATTGACATATTTAAGTATGTAAAGATCGTCTTAAAAAATGTCTTTGAAAGATAGAAACCAAGAATTTGAAAAAGATTGATGCATTGTTGATGATGATGCGTGGCATCCCTTTTGAAAGGGACCACATAGGTAGAAAACAAATTCAGCTGATGATCACTATCATGCTCCCACCTGTTTGCAGCTTTAGTGCATCTCTAGCTGGCTCTCTTAAAGAAGATGTTGAACAACCTTTGTTGTTATTCTGTAATACAGAATACTTCCATAACTACGGGATGCGGTTTGTCCCATATTTTACTAATTGCATTGAAATTAATATCATTCCACAATCATTTTGCCTTCTGCAGACAATTGCTGCTTGATAACAGTAAATTTTGGTGTCACTGGTCAGTTTTAGCACAATGAATGACTGCTTAAGAGAGAGCACTAGTGTATCATCTGCAGATCTGTCATAGCAGCTGTTTAAATGAAAACAAAAACGTGAAAACAGATGCTGAAATACAGTCACAAGTCTCTCTAAAAGTCCTTTGTTTTCCTACACGAGAACTAGAGCATTTGCTTAAAACTAATTTAACATGTTTATGGTGACTCATAAGTTAAATTTCAGTCAAATTGAAGTATTATGTCAGTAGGATAGGAAGGTTGGTAAGTTGATACATATACATCATTAATTGTGCTGGCATTACTGTAACTGCCACTAAAGTTTCAGCTTGAACGGTATTTGCACTTGTACTTGATTAATGCATTGTTTTTATTTGTGATTTATCATCACTGATATCCAATCTAATTCGGCAAACTGGTATTTAGGCTCCTCTGAAACACCAGCACCCCCACTGAAGGGGTGTTGCTCTTTATTTTTCTCTTAAAATGCGTGGCAACCGTTGGTTAAATCAAAACAGCCAAACAACCAAACAACTGTATTTTTTGACTAACTTATCCTTTTACGTTTTAACTAACTCTTAACAAGTGAACCAGAGATTGTAATAGTACAGGAAAAATAAGAGCATGACAACTTTATTATTTGGCTTATCTGAGGATCACATTTCATCATCTCCCAGCATCTGTTGAATATCTTTCCATAAACAAAGATGTTGCTCCCTAGATCCAACTCAAGAGTATGTGAAGCAAACATGCCAAAATATTTATAGATTAAAGGAAGTGAATTAAAACATAGAAGTAAATATTACTAACATATGTAGTATCACTGGTAGGTCTTTCACATATTGACTTGGTCAATATGTGAAAGACAATGCAATGAACTTAAGTAACAAAATATTTCTTAGAACTACATTTTGTGTGATGCTACCATTTCTATGCTTAATCTCTTCAACTTTTACATCTGCACCCACTGAGATGCTAATTATTGGTGTTTGGTTTAAATGTGTGAAACAGGGTGAGAGGAGAAAACCAAAAGTGCCAGATGTGAGCAGCTTTTAACAGGTTTCCCTACCACTACTTGGGACTAATTAGCATTTGTCGTGACCCACTTCCACCCCACCACCAGTCTGTATGTTTTCAACACACATTTTGTCTTCATGTGCAATATGGTTCATATTTTATTAGCATCTCTAATTATCTCCATCTACAGACCTCCTCCGACTGTTTTCAAGACATCGAATTGTTATCTGAAAAATCACAGTGGAACAGACGCTTTGCTCCCAAGCAGTTGCGCTCATCTAATTATAAAACACTAGGTAAATGTTGAGCAGATGCCCTCCACCAGTCCCCCTACCCTCCCTCTTACTGCTATCCAATTGAGAGAGCCATTTGGTCTCATTCTAGTGTTACATTCCCTCCACATGGAGTGGTGATCCTTGCCAAGTGGCCGCCATGGTATAAACGAACCAAAATGCTTGCCAACTCTGAATACTGTCCAGAAGACAAGAACAAAAGAACCTCTACTTCAATTTAAGTGGATTCATATCCTGCTGTGGTGCCCGACTTCCTCAGCTTGAGGTGTCTAGTTTAGAAGTTGGTGTCTAAACCAAGAACGCTCGCTGCTGTCAAAGAAAGCTGCTTTGCTTCTTTGTCACTAATTGCTGGAGTGTCCTTGAACCTTCCATCTCGTAGAGTCATAAGCTCAGAAGACATAAAGACAATGGCAAATAGTGTGTGTACCTATAAACCATGACTACACGATATAAATTTCAACATACAGCATATCAATATCACAAAAGACCACCAGGACAGCAATGATTTTTATACACTTTGTGAATTCACTTTCTCAATTGCAGTGAAATATTTGGTTGATATGATGAGCAGAGTCTTCCACCTGTGTCTTCTGGAGTTTCTCTAATAATAAATCAGACTGGTTGGTGTTAAATGTGCTGGAGAAATCAAAGAACATCATCCTCACAGTGCTGGCTGCTTTGTCCAGATGACTGAAACAGGTGTATGATGGCATCTTCAACTCCAACCCCATGATGATAGGCAAACTGCACGGTGATTGTCCTGGAAGGTGATTGTTTGCTTACTCAGGCGGGCTAATAAAAGTCTCCAGGACTTTCATCATGTGTTATGTTAGGCCAACAGGGCTGTAGTCATTGAGAGAAGATGGATGACATTTTGATGCATTTTGGCATTTTGGTTCACATTTTAATGTCAGGTGTGAATTCACATGCCAAGTGCTGGTCACTTGTGATTGGATTGTTCAGGGCACATGGACCAGGTCTGACCCGGGCCACTGAGCTGTGAGAGTCGTGATGAAAGAAAAGAAGAGAGAAGCAGGGAAAGATGGGTAAAGCACTTGTAGCTGAAAACAACAGCACACACAAAGTACATTAGTTGCATACTATGCAAAAATGTGGGTTAACAGAAAGCGTGGAGCTTCTTTTTTAATTCTAACATTGTTGTACATTGTTCAGTACAATTAATTTCATTTGTATAGCGCCAATTAACAACAAAAGTAACATCAAGGGACTGGACGCATTCAGTCCATTTATAATCCAGTTCATGCCAAGTTAGTTATAATCCAATTCATTCCAACTGAGTCCAGATTCAAACTTAATGTAAATACAATTAATTTAAAAAAGAAGTCGACCAAAAATCTTTAAAAATTGCAGTATTACTCCTACTAATATTAATAATTTAATAATAATAATACCAACAATACTTGAGGAACCCAAAAGATTTAACTTGATTTTCACTTTGCTTCATTCCCCCGTCTTCATGTTAATTTCTTTTGCCAAAAACATACCATGAAGATAGCTCATTTGTTCTTTTATTTTAATAATTACCTCCACATTTGGTGGCCTAGCAGCTTATTTAAATTCTTCTCAATGCCACAACACCCTCAAATCCCAGCTGAACATAATGACAGCCACTGCACTTGGACTCGCATTGTGTCTTCGTATAATCACGTACAGAATATCATTATCACATCATATTTTATTAATTTGTTTAAATATTCTAAGTAATAGAGAATGCTTTTCTTTATAGTAGCAGAAAATGTTTAAAGGTGGAGCATTACGACATTGTGTTAAAGGTATCAAGTGGTATTGGGACACAATGAAGTTGATTTAATGCTTATATAGCAGTTGTTGCCAGTTTTTCACCAAAATCATATTGCTGTTGAAATGTAAGTCCATAATATATCCAGCTTGCTGACTGAGGTCTATGTCAGAAAGATAAGCACCCTATACTGAAGAACTGCTGGTTTTTATATTGTAAGTCAAGTTCAAATATTCAAGTATTTCTTTGCACATCACATTTTCCTCCTATTACAGATTTAAAAAAACTGTGACCAAAGACCTTCTGTAGACTGGATGTGCAGGCGCCTCATGTCCAGAGGCTACAGTACCAGTTCTGCCCCACGGCCCATTTCCTGTCTCACAACTTTCAATAAAAGCCACTAGAGCCACAAAATCACATTTAAAAGAAACCCATTTCTGTTAACAGCTTTGTTCTCCACCAGTTTGCTTTCAATTACTTTTTGTTTTTCCGTCATTGTTTTGTTTGTGTAATTCCATGATTCTTGCAAATGCTGTGGCTTTCCTTGATTATACTATTTATTTGATTTGTTATTGCTATAATTCAAGCACCATCTTATTCTTCCTTTCAGATTTTGGGAAGCACAGCTTTGTATGGTCAAAGTAACATTTGCTGCATCTGGAGTAAATGATGGCTGCTGTTGCTGTTTAGTGTAATAGCCCTTGTTGTGATGTGATGGCACATTTGCCTGACCAATTATGAGGAGCAACACTGGCGGCAGCTTCAGGAACTTGACTACAGCATAATTCCAACTTGAGAGGAGCTTAGTCTCAGCAACATTGTGTGAAATCGGGCAAAGAATCATGGAAATCCAGGCAGAACATATTATGTAGCATTAAGCTGCTGTTGTGGAAAACTGGCATTTGTTTATTGATCTCTTTTTTTAGACTCCATGCCATCCTTTCTTTTTTTTTTTTTTCCAGCGTTCGCTTCTTTTCTGTGCTTCATTACACCTCACACCGCACACTCTGCCCTGGAGAGGCAGAGCAGCTGTCATGTCTGCATGGCAGGAGTGTTTCTCCTCTCCACCAGAGCCACAGGTGACCTGTCTCTGTTACTGTGCCAGGTCAGATGACAGCTCTGCAGCTGCCTGTGTTGTCCAGGTGTGAGCTCTGGATCTAACTGCCAAAGGATCGCAAACCATGGCTGCAATTAGACGTAACAGCTGATTAAAATTTAATCCTGTGCGGGTAGTTATAGGTAGAAGGCCTTGTGAAAACATGGATCAATGTAAAGCGCATGCAGGAACAACAGGCATCCATTACACAGTTGGACTATAAATCTCGCTTAGAATTAACCAGTGAGTAGAGGCTGATTGCTGCAGCGGTCCCCTCACGTTCCTGGGAATGAGAATGAATGAGCGGACGGTGGCATGAACAATCCTTTATTACATCCATTAGCCAGCAGATCCAGAGCCTTGCAGAGCATCCTGGTCTCCGCATACGTGGCCTGTTTATTGTTCCCATGACAGTGTGAAGACCCGGCCACCCACCCACCTCACACACACACACACACACACACTATAACTACATTATGCCCTCTTTAGATTCACTAAAAACAATCAGCATATTTTCTTCTACTTCTAAAAGGAGAGCTGATAAGTGTAGCCCTGGAGTACCGCCATGAGCTCAGTATGTTCACCAGCACTTCTTTTTATTTACTTTTTATTTATTTATTTTTAAAGTTGGGAATAATTTTTCAGGAACTTTGCTGTTTATTGCAAGTAAATCCTATCACTCATCCCTGGGAGCGAACTTCAAACAACATCAGCACCAGATGTTCTTCATCAAGATTGGTTTGTTAGATTGTTTCATGCATATATTAAAATTGCCAGGTGGACTGTTTTTCATTAATGTGTTCTTCAACAAGAGCAAGGTAATGTTACGGCTCATTTGCTGTGCAAAGCTCCAGGTCATATAAACATGTCTTGACAGCTGCTGTATTACATTTAAAACAGACTGGCTGTCAATGTTTGTGTTATTCTTTTGAAGGTTGCACAGCGATGGAGGAACTAAAAGAGTTTGGTTTCATGTGAAGCTTTAAGAACACCAGCTAGCCCTTTGTGCTCTACTGAGTTTAAACTAATCATAAAACCTCTTGATAAACCTTTATTTGGTCATATTTATTATGATGTGTCACTCACAAATTAGCTTGTTCATAAATGTTTTAAAGTACTGTTAGCCAATCAAAACAAAGAAATGGACCAATCATGAATGAATCTACACAAAAACAAGAACATCTTTAAAGCTTCCCATGCTGATGTAGTTATAGTAGTAATGTAGCTCTGAATCATCATCACTGAAAGAAAATGAACAGCAAGTCAATACACCCCCGTCTTCTTAGCTGTAGGTCACTGTAGCCCTTACGATACATTTAGTTTCACTTTTATCCAAAGCGACTTACAACAGAGGAAATACAATCAAGCCACGGTAACACAGTAAATTATGAAGTAAGTGCAGTTAAATCAACATTCGGATGAGTGCATCTAGGACACCATTCTAGTGCAGATAACGACATAAGGTATTCTTAGAAGGTGAGGAGAGTTTTCAAGAGCTTCTTGGATGTAGAGAATGATGACTCTACTCTTGTAGTCACCAGTAACTTGTTCAACCATTGAGGAACCACGTGGGAGAACAGTCTCAACTGAGATCACCATGTAGAGTAAAACAAAGCAGGAAAACATAATAATAATACACTGACAATGTTCTGGTTTTAAGTTATTAGTAGTTAAATCCCCCAAAATGAAGTTTGGTCTAAAATATGTAACTTAAAGCCTTTTGCATCAGCATCCTTTGCAGCTTCCTGCTGCAAATGTAGATCTTAAACTTGTTAGAAATGTTTTCTCTCTCTGTACAATCAAATCATTAAATCAAAATCAATGTAACTCAGGATTAGAAGTTCCTTTCTGGGCCAAGCCTTTAAAGACAGCATACTGACTTTTTCGGCAACTAAGGATGGGAACGCAGAGGCTACAGGACAATGAGTTGCCTAATTACGCTGTACCCAGAAGCCACATGAGTGAAAGCCCAGCCAAAAGGCGCTCGCCGCCAAGCCCCTGCCCCAGGCCTGATGCGTGTCTTATGTTTTGGATGCTGGGCTGTTTGAATGGTACATATATGGATTGTAAAAACTTATCACTTCAGGTCTGCCCAATAGTTCTTCTTTGCCTTGGGAGGTGCTACCAATGACAACTGTTCCAAAGAAGTTAGCTCCTGGGATAATTTGGTCATGCAAACCTCTCTAAGTTGAGCCAAAATGCAAAGTTGCCTGTCACCAGTTGCTCCGTATTCCTACCCTCAGCTATGGTATTGAACTGTGAGCCAGATAAGATGGTTTTGGCACCTCCTTGGGCATGTTTTGGACATGTCCAAGTGGAAGAAGGACTTGAGGCAGACAAGGAGACATTGGGAAGAGGTCTTTCAGGCAGCCTGGGAAAACCTTGGGTTACTGCTTAAGGCATTAGGTTACTGCCACATAGACACAAACCTGTATGCATGGATGGATGGATTGATGGACACTGACATTTTCGTACACAGCGGCATGTATCATCCCCCCTTTTAAAACAAACCCAGCATATTTGTGTAAGGTCAATGACATGCAAAAACTCAGACAGAGAGATCTGAGCTCTCAGAAGTTTCACCACTGACTCAGACTGTAATTAGCTTATAAGAGATTTGTTTTGTTCACAGTCATAAAAAAAAAGGCCAGGTGACACAAATTTATCAAACTTTGCCTCAACAATCATCAGCATCTAGTTCAGCTAGGCAGAACTCATCTCTATGCCTTCTGATGTCTCTCGCTTATAAAATTGCACCTTCTCCCCAGCCTCCACCTGTAACCTCCAAGTCTATGGAGGGGGAGTTGAATTATATTCCTCACCCCTAATATGATTACATTTGCCTAATAAATGTGTATTAATTAGGTTAGAGTCTGGACACCAAAACTCTGGTGTTTTATTCTTTAAGAAGAATTCATTTGAAGTCTTCATTGTGAGAGTTGACTGACTGGAACCTTTAAACGGATATGTAGCACTTAAAACAATAATGGTGGCAGTTTGGGATAACGAAGAAGCAGCAGCTGACAGGAACAGTGGAGGTGAAGATGACATCTAGAAGACCTTTTTCCAGACAGAACAGCTCACAAGAATTGTAGAGATATAAACTCTAGTTTGGCTGAGTATGAACTGTTCCACTGCGGAGCATTTCTTCTTACAAATATGACCTCAATGGAGCAAAACCACTCCTGCGCTATAATCATGAAATTCTGCATCATAAATGTGTAAAGACATATCTTAACAAACAAACAAAAAAGGGGGTGCAGAATTTGATGAAAAGAACATCACTTTACCAGTTAAATAATCGATCAGTCATGCTTTGGGCTGATATTTCAGCCAGCAGCAAAAGAAACATTTCACTGTGTGAGTGTGGAAGGGATTTGATTAAATTCATGAAAAGCATTTGCTTCGGGCCCTTTTCCTTTTTTGATAAATCTTCAGCTCCCAGTTGCTCTACCTCTTGAGCTACACATTTAGCATTTTCCAGTAACGTTTGCATATATTTCACACTCTAATATACTACTTTATTGGTAAGTCTGCCAGTTAAGGAAACTGAAAGAGAAAACTGTTTGATATGTTAACTGTTTTTATGAGATTAACTCCATAACTCAAAGCAAATGTTCTTTTCTAGCCAAATGGGAAATGAATAAAGAATACTGTTCCTAAGAGGGTTTTTTGTTTTGTTTTGGTTTTTTGTTGTTGTTTTTTTTTTTTTTTCAATAATGTAGCCAAAAGACAAACATTATTCTGTAATTACTGGGGTTGGTAATGTATTGTGGAGGCTATCTTCAAGGTGTGCGCACATCTTAAAATCGTGAGTAAAAAAGTTTAGCTTGAAAAGATTCTCATAAATATTTCCTCAGTCTCATGTCTTGCTTAAAACAATGCAGCTAAAAAGATTTTGATTTGCACCCAATTTCATCACAAGTCTTTGTTTATTGACTGGGGACATGATGAGGAGTGAGTCTCGAGTGGGCTGAGAGGAAACCACAGACACCAACCCTCCATCCTCTTCCTACCACTTTTGCCTCTATTTGAAAAACTCAGCAGGGAGCCATGAAGCAGATTGATTATACTTGTGATAACTCTTCTAAGATAATGTCCTTCCTTTTAATCACGCATTGTGCCTCTGCTCTTTACAAGGATGAGATTATCATCAGAAGCTTCATCACTGTCTCTTTGTTAATGCTATCCTAATTGGACAGCTCTGCTTTTTGTTTGGTGATTTGATGTTATTTACTGCTCTGCGTCCTTGAGCAGTAATAGGATCACTTTTGGATGCTGCTGTTTTACAACCTGCTCTTTTTATGCCTACATGGTGCCTTTTCACTCATACAGAAAAGTGATTTCTTCACTTCCTAAAAGCTGCATTTAAGGGACTTTTACAGCTTGAGTGCAGATTGTCAGCTTCCAGGTGAATATGTTAACTCTGCAGCTCTTTAGGACTCCAACTGTCCTTTATATAAAAAACTCAAAGCAATTCTATTATGTTAGTGTATTCCCTGTGGTGTTGAGCTTTGTTGAGTCTTGTGAATGGTCCTCTTTGGGTCCCAATGAGGCCTTATGCAGTACACTCAAAATTATGAATACACCTAACAAATGTCCAAGCTTTACAACATTACTTAATGTCAGTTGTATTAAATATAACTTCAAATATTTAAATAACATTGCATCACTGATAGAGACATCATATGTGCAAACTTGTTCACTTATTGCAAAGCTTTTCTCAAAGCAGTTAGAAATTCTTACTTGATCAAATTTTAAGGTAAAATGTTTTAATATTCTTTAAAAAATTCTTTGAGATGAAGAAACTCAAGGAGCTTACCAAGAAAAATAAGACATTATGAGAAGTTCTGGGATAAAAATGATACGCTTTACCACTGCAGAGAACTGACCGAAAAGAAGAACGCAGTGGAGTTGCATCAGAATTGTCATTTTAAGCTTCTGACAAGGGAAAGCAAGTTTTTTTTGTTTGTTTTTTTTGTATGTGTACAAAAAGTGTATCAAAAGGATTGTTCAAGTCAGCCACTGAGGTCATACAAAATACTGCCAATAGATCCAAGAGGAAGACTGTTAATGGTCTATGGAACTGGATCAGGAACTGGTTTAGATATTTATGACAAAATAGGCACATGTCAGAGGCAGAAGCAGTTGGCAGTGATCTGCTGCAGGCGGAGTTTGTGAAAATCCAAACCATACTCAGCCAAAACTGATACCACTCCAGCATGCAGTGAAATTCATTTGATAAGCTCCAACTTTGTTGCACAGCAATCCATTCACCTCAAGCACACCTTCAGGCTGCGAAGAAACGACTTGGAGGAGAAAGAGAGGGATATGTGCTCACTCAGGTCATAGCCACCTTTACCTGAAGGTATCCAACCATGCAGCTAAAACAACCACAATGGTTGTTTACTGAGTAAGAAATGCTGAAGTTGTTTTTCCCCCCAGCAATCTTTTAGGTGCATTTCCATTAGAGGCGTTACGGGTAATTTTTTCTGCCATCAGATTGTGAAAGCGTCTCCATAACCAGAAATGGCACTTCGGGGAGGGGGGGTTGACTTACTGATTGGCTTCACTTGTATAGGTACTTGTGTAGGTCTGGTGGAACCCCTGCTGATGGAAACACACCTGTTGTCTATGAGCTTAGTTTTAAATGTCATGCTTATATTCAGAAATTGATGTTGACACATTTTAGTTAACTGTCCAAACTATGGATTTAATTCAGATTAAACGCAAAACTCCAAATCCAAACTACTGAACTGAATTGAAATGAATAATCAGCTTTGATGTGTCAAACCCTTTTTGATGCTTAACTGACATTAGTGGCTGTCCATGCCTTTTTGTATTGCCCTTTTGTCATGTGTTGAATACCTTTTCCCTGCGTCATTTCATATTATTAAACATAACCTTATTTATGGACTACATTTTAATGTATGTATGTTTTGTTTTGTTTTTTTAAATGTATACATTCCATGAATAGGGGAAACCAACACCCAGTGAAAGTTTCCATTCTTTTTTTCATTATGTAGACAGTGTGTGAACTTGGTTTCCCCTACTTTTATTGTTCCTCTCTTTTTTTTTTTTTTAAACCATACTTATTTCCTCTCTACCACCATTTTTCCATTCTTCTTTCGTTCCTTGACACCCCACCTGCACTGGTTTCTAGTTAATGGTTGACAGGCAAATCAGTGGTCACCCACAGGGGTCCTAACTGACCTTTCACACCCATACAGTTAATTATTTTCACCGGAAGAGCCCCACAAGCCACCGTCTGACTTCCCCCCTCATTCCCAAACCAGCCACCGTGCGACAGCCTCACAGACGGATAGCAAGCTGGAGAGAGGAAGGAAAGAGAAGAAGGATGAGAAGCCTTTGTTGTGATCATGACTGTGTCTGGCATTATGTAAATAGCGATTATTCAGATTTATTAGCTTCTGCCAAGATTAGCATATCAAACACGAAGGAAACAATTTGCTACTCTCTTCAAGACCGGGCAATAAGAGTGGACCTGGCATTTAGTGCCACTGGTACTGCCATCTGCTACCACACTTTAAAGGGGACACTTATGGCGGGGGGGGGGACACAACCAAAAAAAAAGAACAAAATTGTCTGTGTTTGAGAGCACATGCTTGGGGGTCTTACTAATTGAAATTCTTGTGACCCCTTCATTGTATTTGGGAAGACTTCAGTTTTAAAACATATCACGTGGTGAGCTCAGATTTGCAGGATGTTGTGACCAAATTAAAAGTAAAATTACCCAGCTTTATCTCCACAAAGCTTCACAACATGCTGCATTAACAGTACCTTGGAAGTGGGGAGCGGACAGCTGTAACAATGTTTTCAAATAAGATGCACCCCGAAAGACACAATTTAAAAGGCTGGTTTGTAGTGTATTTCTGTGGTATTTTTAGCAAAGCACAGGCATGTCATTAGTACCTCAGGAAATTGTGTCAGTTTGTGAACAAAGGGTCATAATAAAGTATGTCACTTTTGATACACTTGCTACAACTACCTGTGAAAACATAGATAATAAAAGAACAAGCTTGTTTAAGGTAAAGTGCTGTTTTTCAAGCTTTATAATTTATGTCCGATCTGATCTGTTCAGTGGCACTAATAAACTATCATGTAACATATCTGAACCAAAAGACTCATATGTCCTGGAAGAGAACCAATAAAAACTAGAAAAGCACTCGGAGAGCGCAGACCTCCGCTAAGCTGCACAGTTCCCCCACATATTGTGACTAACACCAAAAAGTATTACTCTTACATTTGTTTTATTATATTGGATTCCTTGACCATGTAAACATACAGTTAGAAATTGGAATTGCATTGATATCATTATTAGTTCAATAGTTATTCGCGGAAATGGACATTTCTGTAATGGCGGTTTTCTTCTGGATTTAACTCCATAACTATTGAGGATACGTCAGATCCGTTGACATACTTCTTTTCAGTAGACTTTCAGCTACAATTTTGTGCTTGTTGCACGTCTTTATTTGCATTTCATACGTCACAGTGTTGAAAATTATGATTACCCCCTACTTTCTTTCATGTTCTGGATCTTTAATGTCCAGAACATTGTCAGGTTCTGGATTATACTTTTACACATTATTTATGCTGTCATCACCATATCCTGTATTTTTTTTTCTAAACAATCCCACCATTTATTGTGAAGTTATATTCACATATGCTGAAAATGACCCTATCTCGCAATGATGAAGAATCTTTAAAAAGAATTTGTGGATCCAGACGGTGATCCAGATCACCTCCAAATTTAATCATCTCTTCCTTCTCCCAGTTAGGACATATCCTGAAATTTTCATGGAAATCCGTCCATACGTCTTTGAGTTACGCTGCAAACAAAGAAACCAACGCCAGCAAAAACATAACCTCCTTGGCGGAGGTAACAAGAGAGATCAGAGTTGATGGTTAAAGTATTTCATTCACAACACTGACCAACATGTAAAAAAAAAAACAACCTTACATAAACTTTTCAGAGGCTGCTAGGGGGGCTGTGTATTGAGTGTTGGATAAAAAAAAAAAATCACTTTGTTTGTGGTCATCTGTCATTTTAACTTGACTTAAACAATTTCTGCATTAACTGCAGCTCACAAGTGATCTTTTGATCTTAATAACATTTACTTTGGTATTATTGCTATTAATAGCTTGTTCTCATCAGAGTTTATATACTTATCTAAACTTAAGATCTAAATGAGCAAATATCATGGTTTGGATTTTGTTTTATTAATTAATTAATTATTTGTCATATATCAATAACTGTGTATTGTGACTTGGAGTTACATTCGTTGATTTTTCTTCCAGATGGAAGTTGGAGATTTCACTATTCCCATTCTCATTAACAACACTAGTGAAAGGTTGCTGATATATAAGCAACAGTTCCTAATGGCAGCCCCAAAACTAAAAATAATAATAATAAAAAAAAAAAGTGCTTGAAAAGCTCAGGTTTTAACAAGCCTACAGTGGCAATCAGCATTTAACATGTCATCATCACTGCACTGACAAGGGACAGGATTATTTTCTAATTACTGATGGATATAAGCCAGTGTCTTGGCTTTCCATGCCTTTTTTCACATCTCTTTCTTTATGTGTTGAATACCTTTTCACTATATCATTTCATATTATTCCACATAACTTACTTTATTGACATCTGTGTTTGTTTGTTGTTGTTTTTTGTTTGTTTTTTATTTAATTGTTTTGCGTGTGTGGATTGTATGGATTGTTAACATCTTGTGATATCAATACCACCTTTAAATAGCCTGCATTTAAAAACGGTAACGTGTAACACTATTTACCTGCCATATGTTATGGGTTATAGTTACCAGGAGGATTTTGGCAGGTTTATTAACTACTGATTTGCTTTTACATCACTTCAGTGTTCCCATCTGTGGTTCAGTGCTTTCACAACATGGCCCAATTCAACGTATGACTCACAGTGAGGTTATAAC
>JBAMYA010000021.1:3710080-3749306 GCA_037176975.1 Arrhamphus sclerolepis | reverse complement strand
GTTATAACTAAAAGAAGGATCAGTACCTGACAAACTACAGAGAAGAGAAAACTAGTATTTGAGACTAATCAGTTAGGTGTGTGGGGGTGTGAACCCAGTTTTTGTGTGAGTTAGTGGGATCTCTTGTGGAAAAGAAGAGATGGATAGGTTGCTATGTAAATTCACAGTCAAAAAGAGCTGTAGTCATGTAATCCTGTTGTATTTTTACCAAAGTGTATTACAGACATTCCATTAACATTTGAAAAAGGGATACTGATAGACATAGTTGGCAAAAGTGCCTATGTGATCATATTTAGTTCATATCAATTATTTCCCCTTCAACATCAAAGGCATTGAGGAGTTACTTTCATCTTTAGATGGTCTGTAATTTTGTGGACTATAAAAGGTGATTACTTTTTTTAAACATCAGCCACAATTGTTAAATAATCTTACAAACAGTTTGATAGATGTGCTTGTACCAAACTTAATACTTAATATTTAATTATCATTTTTTCAGTATTAAAGTTCAGAGGTATATGAAATTCAACAGAAACATGTTGATATAAACAAGCAGAAGTGAGAAAAGATTTTTTTCATGTTAAAAATGCTGCTTCTGGGCAGCTTCATGTGTTGCATCTCCAATAAGCCTAATTGTCAGCACATAAAAAGCTATTTCATTGATGCACCTGGATAATACTATTCAGTCAGCATAAGGACAGCATTATTACTCCAAAAAACTTATTTTCTTCATGCCAATAAGGCAATTTTGTTGATCCAACAGCCCCTCCCCCGCTTCTATTTTACTCCCCTATCCCCCAAAACCAATTACCAGTTATCATTAAGGAGGAGGCAAATCATCCATTATTTATTCATCCCCCTAAGTCTGGTTTTTCACTAATTTAATTCCCATCCTGCTTTATATTAAAACTCACTCCAAGAAGCAAAGATCTTAAAAATTAAGTTCATACGTTAACTGTGTGGGCCTGAATCAATGCTACATCTACCATTAACCTTGAACAGACTTTTCTCTGCTCTCCTCTTACCAGTCCCAAATCATATTTAATATTTTCTGAATAAATTCATAACATAGCCAAAATGATGTAATTATCTCACATCCAATCAAGTCGGAATGTCCCACTTATCAAATTTGGAAATAGTTGAAAAACTGTCATGGCTTTTCACCATCTAAACACTGCAGCAGATGTCTCTATTTAAAAGAACCAATCCACATTTACTTTCTTGGAGAAAGTAAAAGACCCTTATTTTAGCCATATACAGGCTCAAGTTGGTACATGATGGAAGGTGAACGGTAATTAGCTGCTTGGCACAGGATAACATGTTGCCTGATGTAATAATTAGCCCACTCTCCACATCGTATTTAAGTTTGATGTAAAGGAACGTGAGATTAAGAGTGGAGTTGGAGTTAAAAATACCATATAACCTCCCTGAAAGAAGAAAACTTTCTCTGCCAGAAGTGACTGAAAGTTCCTGTCATTTACAACAATCCCAGTTATGAGTTTTCAACTAATGAAACTTGCAGACAAAAAAAAACAAACAAAAAAATGTAATAGTACCACTCAGGTACTGTAGGGAAACACACTAGGGCTCTTAAACCTCACGCATCAAGTTTGCAACGAGCACGACTTGCACATTTTGCGCACTCTGAAGTCACAGGTACACATTGTCACAGGAAAAAAAATCCACAACTGAATTAAAAGAAAAGGTTTACAAAGAAAAAAAAAAAGTGTCAGTGCCAATGTTGCCAAGTTAGTGATTTATTTCAGCAGAATTGGTGTCTCTTCAGACATCCACATGGGGGATTACGTTGCAAGATTGGGGTTTGGGTGGTGCGTTGGTTAACACTGTCAGCTCTGAGTAAGAAGACCCCCAGATCAAATGCATTTGCCTCCTATTCTAGGTGTACCCATCTCTCGCCCACTGGCATTTGGACAGACGCCTGACCATAAACAGGATGGAGGGCGTTTAGAAAATGGATGGATTGGTTCATGTTGTTTGTTGGTAATATTATGACCGCTATTCACATACGATTTAACTTTATTACCAAGACTGAAAAATCTTATTTATTTATAACTGAAACCCAAAAAGTAACAGAGCCCAAAAAGTAGCATAATTCTTGTTTCAACACATTTGTGACCTTCAGTGTTTGAAAGTGAAATGAGCTATCCCAACATGGATGGGTTGTTTCATCACCTGCTCTCACATCTACTTTTTGTCTTCCTCTTTCTGAATGATTGCAGCGAGAAGTTGGCTAATGAGTGCATGTAAAACAAATGAGTAATGGACTTGGTACATTGAAAGAAACAATGGACTTTGAACAGGTTCCACAATAAAGAGAGTACATACAACACTAGTGCTCAAAGAGGAAAATTGGCTGAATTCATCAAATACAATGAAGGCATAACACCTCAGCGACAGCACGTTGGGCTTTTAATGTGAAACATAGCCCAAGGGCCTTGTGCAGTGTATTTTATGTGGTTGGAGGGGTTAGAGGAGACCTGTACATTGGTTCATATAGAGATGTTGAAGGGATTTTCAGATTTCCCCAGTGGCATCCTTTCGCTCCCTCTGTTTCATGTCACTGGAGCGTTGCTGTAGTTGCTGAAACGGTAACAGTGACTGTCTAGGTGTGATTGATGCAGTCATAAGGGCTGTACTGTCTAAGGCCTTGGCCCGTATTTTATCATGAAACTTATCATTGAAATGAGACATTTGAGTGTAAAGAGTAACTCAATCCGTTTTCTCAACGAGTAGATGAGATAGCGGTCATGTTCACATTGAATGTCATTCTTTCGGCATTTAGAAAATCCTCCTGGAGTGTTTAATCCCACTTCACTACTGAGTGTTCCCATTTTTTTCTTTCTACATGGGTTAAATTGATCAAAAAGCAAATTCAGGTTTATATCTTGAAGACAGTTGTCACATGTTGACGTCACTGTTCACTATCAGCTTGAAGCAGTAAGGCAGAGTCATTGTCCTGTTCTAGGAATAGAGCTTAAAACCTATCACATTGCATTGTTTCCATTCTTCTTGAGATAGTCTGCAGGAATAAACTCCATTCCATTTTCTGCGCTGACAATTAGTGCTAATTCCAGCATCACCGAGGCTTGGAAAGCCATTAATCATCAGTACTAAGCCTGAGCAGAAGTGCTCGGTTTCCTGCTGTTGTATCTCTCTTACGAGGAACTTTACCAGAATAAAATTACAAGGAGCAATTTTGTCAGTATTGCAAAATGGTGTTGTTTAGAGTTAGAGGCTAAGAGATGTTATTTGAAGGACTTGAGTTTGCTTTTCTTGGAAATCCACTTAAAAAAAAACAACAAAAAAAAACAACCAACAAATTCTTGAAAATAAAGATTGATCCCACCATGACCTACTAACTGTATTATTGTGATTTGATTACTTTAATTTACCGTGAAGATAGTCAGCTGTCAAAATGGCTAATTTTGTACTACGTAAAATAAACTAAAATGGACTCAATGAGAGGTCAGGTTGAATTTTCCCAAAAGATGAAGAGCTAGGACAGGATTGGAATTGACGACTGTAAGTGCTGCACACCCGGGGCTGGTTGACCTACATGCTACGCTTTCTCCATCTGGCTACACTCAACACCCCGCAGGCTGCCACTCAAAGCAGCAGGTGACGGCGTGCGGTGGATACAGTAGACTGTCTGTGACTGAGACCTACTGCTTGTACACAACACCTAAGGTTACACAGTCAGGTGTGTGTGTGTGTGTTGCTGAAGCTTTCTCCATGCCATAAACCGTGAATTCAGAAAGCAAACGCATTTCATTAAGATTCAAATTGCTCCATTCAGGCCATAAAGTTATGTTATGCAGTTAATTCAGAGGCACGAAGCTAATAGACTATTAAGAGTCTAGTGCCTAAGGCTACCTTTTCTCCTTGCAGAGGAGGTGCATCAATCACTTCTGTCAGTGATCTCCTTCCAAGCTGCTGGCAGTGTCTGCGCCTGCTGCCATGGAGAAGGTCCCTCAGCAAAAGTAGCATCAGATGTTGTGGAAGATGTCATGTTAACAGATGAACTGGCCACACCATCACTACATTGTGCCTTTGGTCTCTGGCGATATTGATGATGAAGCAGCATTCAATGAGACAAAAGCAGTAATGAAAGGGGGTCCTGGAGAGTCAAGCAAAGTTGTAGCACGTCTGTCGCTCCTCACAGCTGTTTGTACCCAGAGGATGAACGACGGTCGACAGATGAGAGCATCTTTGGGATTCTGCTTTGCTGAGGGGCAACTACAGGCTCATATGGTGAAGTTTTTAAGAAAATATGAGTTTCAACTTCAGAGAACTTAAAATGACGAGACATTTACTGAAGCCAAGATATGCAGTACTTATCTGCATCAAAAATACATCTTTCTTTTTAAACTAACGAAGGACTATGTAACGGAATAAATAAAACATTTTTCTATGCTGGATTAGATGCTGTGCTCCTTTAAGGAACATTCTGGGGTTTTTTTCCTACATGGTAGTGAGTGTAAACTTTCATTAGGGACCAAAAACAGCATGAAACTTAATTTTAATTTTGTTTAAAATGGCAAATTATTCAGATGTTCTACTTGCCCTTGTTTTGCTCCCTACGCATTCATTACTATCTAGTAATACAGACCCAGAATTTATTTAACTGCTAAATATTCCTTAAAAGGATCTTTTCCTGGTCATTTTGGCATTAATAACAACTTTTATGATGTGTCGCCATTATATTGGTTAAGTTATTTACATGAGGAACCTTGACTGAGTTTTCCAAAGATCAAGTAACGCTTGGAATAAGATCACAAACTCAGACAAGTTGAAGAGGAGACGTCATATATGAAAAATGGACAAGAAGGATGTCAAGAAGACGTAAGTTTAAACCTTTCCTTCCCCCTTGTGATAGGGAATATGTGACTGGAAAATAAAATGGACAACTTTAGAGGACCAAAGAGTATGAGGAATGTTGGGACAACAGTGCCTTATTCCTCATATGGTTACTGGAATATATTCTGTTCTCCAACACGTGTCCCTGTACAGATCTGAGAAAGTGAAACGACAGTTTCTATTGTGGTCATTCCTTAGTGGTGGCACTCAAGGGAGCACAGTGAAGTAAAGAACAAGGTGCGTTACTGTTGGACAGATCATTGTCCTTTTCCCTTTATCAAATATTATATATGGGTTAGGTGGTTTGAAGCAGTCTCACTTCAATTAAACACAAAAAAATGCTGTTTATCATTGGCTTGCAGTTTAGCTTATCTGCCTACGTTGTAACCTAACGTAGGATAGATTGCATCACATTCCCCTTCGGCTATTCTGCAGGCCTGGTTATAGATGGAGGTTAGAAGGAGGAGCCTGAGCATTTTGGTTGTATGCCATCAAAATTCATCTACTCCTTGCAAATTACCTACTCCACCTTTAATTTATTCTGCAGCAGCACAACTCCCTCTGGGAATTAGTAAAGCATAATTCAATTTGAAAAAAATGGAAAAAAGACACATGGGTGGTTTCCTTTTGTTCCACACCACTAACCCGTTTACTACATTTGTTGTTGGGAAGCTGGTGGTCATCTCGGGGGCTTTGAATGAAAACAGGGTTGTGCTTGTGTGATTACAGCTGCTGAAGATTCTTTTGTAAACAGCCAGCAGATGTGTCTTAATCCATCTACTCCCTCCAAGCACCTGTTTCCTTCCAACTTCACATTTACTTGATCATCTCCTATCCCAATTGTTGAGCGAGTGATCTCTCCTCGGTTATTGCCGTTGTTGTACTCCAGGCCAATAAGATAATTCATGTTGACACTGTGCATATGGAGCAGTTAGGGCCATGGAGCAGTTGCAGAGCTGAAAATTGTTTCAAACAGATTTTGTTTACCATCTTGTGCAGATGATGGCACACATATTTGCATACTTTGCATGCACACTTGAGGAGTTTATGCTTGTGCAACAACACAAAATGTGTGATTAAATATTAACAGGTTGCGTGGAAATATGGAAACGCCATTTGTAAATTGATGAATTGAAAAGGGAGAGAGAGAAAAAAAAATCACAGTATAAACTCACCTTTCCCTTAAGCTGTCTTGATGATCCCCTTTGTAATTCTGAAGGCAGATCTTCATGTTGAATATCTGAGCTCCAGAATGTCTGGAACTGTTTTTTGATTAGAGATTTTCCAATCTGTCCGCTAGGACCACATATCCCTGCTGCACAACAGGGCACCATGTTTAACTGGACAGATATCAGTTAATCAAACACAACAAGGATGGCAGAGTCCCTCTTCCAGGACTTAAGACTACTTAATGTCTTTGTTGTTATCAGGGATTAATTGTTCCATCTGGCTGTTATGATTAGCAGAGAACAGAATACAGAAAGAAAGCATCCCCTCTTTTTTTTTTTTTTTTTTAACATGTTTGCTTGTTGTTTCGTGGCTGTCAAGAGCAACTACTGAGCGGTGAGGCTTGGAGGAGGAGGAGGAGGAGGAGGGGGCTGGACCGGACAGTCAGAAACAGAAGGAGAGCTGGAAAATGCGATCATTTTTCTTTGGTTCTGTCATACGCCATAGGCTGCCTCATTTGTCTGCTCCAGCTCCTTTGTTTCCACCAGGCTGGCTGTTCAAGGACTAGGCTGCAGAGAGGTAGCAGTACAAAATAGAAAAAAGCGAGACAGTCAAAGGGACGGTGTAAAAGTAATTATTATAGTGCTGCATGTTTATTTAATGTGGTACTTAAGTTTAAAATAGGTGCTGCAGTTCTTAATAATCTGCTTAAATGGCTAAGAAAACAGAAGGAATGCAGGTTCAGTGAGGTAAGGAGGAATGATGGAGGCAGCAGAATTGCACTTTTCTTTCTTTTTTTCTTTTTTTTCCTCCAAATTGCCCCTCAGTTCCACTGGAGTGGTGTTGACCCAGTTTATCTCCCACGCAGGTGATTAATGCAGCATAGCTACAAACAAAGGTCACGATGGAAGGCAGGGGAGCACAACAAGAGCTAAGGGAATTATATATGACCACTGTTAGAGCAGAAAAAATAAGTTTTTCTTTGCAGAGCATCACTCAGTCTCTGGAGACACACATGGAGAGGAAATTTGAAGCAGAAAAGAAAACAACAACAGATGCACATATACTGTAAACAGACATGAATGAATCAATGAATGAAAGTGTCACACAGCCACTACAGAGACAACAGTTGTTATTTTTATGGTTTATTTTTTTAGAATTTATGAAGACAGACATGGACGTCAGCTCTGTGCTGTACCAAATTAAAGGAGTATTCCTTTGCTTTTACAAACAGTGATGCATTTGCCCATCTCATCTTATGTCTCCCCGACTGCATGCTGGTCAGGTCGCTGTGGTGGTTCTCGTCCCACAGATGGATTCCATCTCCACCATCTTGAAGTGAACATTGTTCTCTGCAGCCTTTGTAAGCTTGACATGGCATCACATAAATCAATTCTCTACCTGCTCCAGTTGGAGTGGTCCTAAAGCTACAATGTTGAATCAGAAAATGTTGGGATGACATAAAAAATAGCAAAGCAGTTATTTTTAGTTATGCTTTGACTCTTTTTTTTGTGAAACCTTTGTTAGTGTTCAGACAACATTGGCAATGTGGATTTATATTCATCAAGGATTTTTAAAACTTTACTTGAGGGAGAAAAATGAATTAAAAAAACTAAAGCATTTTCAAGAGGTGACATCTCTGGGTTCAGAGGAATCTGGCAAGGACCATCACACAGTAAAAACATGTAATTTGGTAAGATGTATCAGTATTCCTGATTTTATTTATTTATTTATTTACTTATTTATTTTTTAAGGAGGAAGTGGGCATTGTGTGCTCTGCACCAAAGACAAAAAAAAGAGAACCAGATTTTCATCAGTAACAAGTGAAAAGGGCAACATTTGTGATGGTACAAGGTTGTATCAATGCACTCCTCTACACTTCTGTGACATTTTGCAGAAAAGTATGCTCAGGTTTTAGAGAAACATTTCCAGGATCATCTCTCAATTTTTCAACAAGACAATTCAAAACTACATTCTGCACACATTACAAAGGCACGGAAAATGACCCACACCTCAGGACCTGTTTGCAGAAAGAACGGGACAAAATAGCTTTGAACCATCAGTGCCAGCAGACCTTTTAACTGGTGTTGGAAGGGAATGGCTGTTCTGCAAAGTGCTCATTCCCAGCTCTTTTTGAAATGTGCTGATGATCCAAAATGCTAAAATTGCCAATAAATATCATTATGTTTGCAAAGAAATTTAAAACAAAAACAAATGTAAAAATCACTCAATGTTTCATCACATATCAGCCCAACATTTTCTGATTGAGGTTATCGAACTGGAGCTCAGACTAGCATTACTTGCGAAAGTACAACACATTAGAATTAGAATACAGGATGAAATACTCATAACAGATGCTATTAAATAGCAGTGGGAGTTGCCAGGGTAACAACCAAGTCATTATGCAGGATGACAAAGAAGATAGGTTGGGATCAAATCAGAAACTGCTAGTAAAGCAATGGCGTATAGCAGCTTTATATAAAAAGTAAAGTTGGAACACAAGCTGCATGATACTAAGATCCATTAAATGTGTGATTTATACCCGTTTTCTGTTCATTTACTGTCTCAGTTAGTGTGAGTGTTTCCATGTAAATGTTGGAGCAAATTAGAAAACTGTGTTTTTATTAACTGGCTGAAGGTGGATGGACAACAACAACAAAAAAAACACATTTGAAAGAGACTTTTAGGGTTTATTTCCTCCAGAGAAACAGATGAGCTTTCATTTCCTCTGTCATGTGACTTTCAAGCCACTCTCTGTAGCCTACATGCATTTCTTCAGTATCAATCAGTAAAATGTGTTTCTCTGTTTCATTTTGTGTCATGTGCATCTGTTTCTTAGTTGCAAAACATTTCAACATCCTTAAAGAAACTCTAGGCAGCAGATCAAAAGGAAGTTCATGTGGCATAAGAAAATGCACCTCTAGTAGGACAGATGTACTGGACCATACAGAACGGTCATGACTCTTATGTCATCTATGCATCAAAGTTCATAAGGCACTATTGAAACACAGAATGCTGTTTCCACACATTGTTATATACAAGATCATTTAAAAAATTTATATATGGCAGAATACATCTGGATGTTAGACTTTTAATAAGACAAATGATGATTTGAAGACATCAGACTATTAAAAAAAAGAACAAACAAAATAAAAACAAAGGTAAAATAACCAATATCATGGATCAGAAAAAAATGCTTTATTGCATCCCATTTGGAACCTTGAAGACTTGTACTTTTTTCTCAAATAGGATCTGGTGTAACGTGTAGGTAATTAGACATAAAAAAGGAAAAAAAAAAAAAGAAAGAAAACCTCTATGTCGCTCATCTGTGTTCTCAGGTTTTTATCAAAACATCACTCCTGCTTTGAACATATTCATAGAGTCATTTGTGTAACTCACTGATAGGCGTGAACTATCTGTGTTTGAAATTCTGCTGCTAAAAACTCCTCTGAAGGGTTCCCTCGTGATTTCTGTCTTTAATGTTCATTTAAAAGCAACACATAGAAACAGCCAGAGTTTGAATTTAGGTCATTTTATTATCATCAGTGCTGGGCTGTGTCTTTGTATTTCTGCCAAGATGTTGGATTCTAGAGATTTTATCTTTTCAGGCCTCATAACACTGCAGCTTTTGCTTTTCTCAGCCATTCTTTATCTTTCTTCCTCTGACACTTGTGAATATAAATGTTCTCTCTTACTTTATAGTTATAATTTTAATCAATTTTAGCTTTCTATATAAGGAAAAAGTCTCTTTTCCAAAGCCCTATTTGAACTGAACACGAGGTTTAATTATACTGCGTTTAACTTTGCTTCATACCTTCTGTGATTATCTAAATTATTATCTCTGCTTTCACATTTTATTCTGAAGCACATTCCTTGAGGTATTCGCAGTCATGGCTTCTCTTCCAGAGAAATTACTTGGCTAAATGAAGTGAGGATTTTCCTTATATGTGCCAGCTGTAGCGCAAATGGGTTTCGGTTTGCCAGAAAATCCAGTTCATTTTGTCGAGATGAGGTTGAAGATGGAGTGAATGAACGGGGCCATTTGAGCTTTGATCTAATATTCCAATAATGTTGCATCAAACTCTGTTCTGTATGTAAAATCTTCAACATTGTTTTGATGAAGATTTCCTTTTGATCACTTGTTTAGAAGACATCAAAGGCAACTTAACTTTTCCATATGACTGCTGCTGCAGCGTTGTATTTGCTTTGAGTGGAGGTGCAACGAGGGAAAGCCTATATTCTGTATCGCTGACAAAATGAATCCAACTATCCCCAGGTGAATGGCAAGGAGTTGTCCAAGTCCAGCCACGAGGAGGGCGTGGAGGCCTTTCGAGCTGCCAAGGACCCCGTCGTGGTGCAGGTCATCAGGCGTACCCCCAGCGGCCGCCCCCATGGCCCCCCTCAGGAAATCCATGTGGTGGATGTGTGCACTCAGACTGACATCACCTTTGAACACATCATGGCGCTGGCAAAGCTCCGTCCCTCAACCCCTCCTGTCCCTGACGTCTGTCCCTTCCTGCTCTCTGACAGGTAATGTATGCAATTGTTTCACATCCCTGTGGAACTTGAATTATTGAGCTTGTTTTTTTTGACTCCATTTATCCTTGTAACAAAGCTCATACGTTCGCTAAATAATTGTTATACACAGTGATTAAAAATATATGAGTGATTTCATATTATTCTTATTAAAGAGTTTCTGAGATCTTAGTCAGACTTTTTTAAAGACCAGTGAGAGAGATGATTTGCTTGTTTTGTTTGATGGTAATTAAAAATGAAAATAAATAAATAATATGAGATGTTGAGCTTTGAAGCAGAAATATCAGTGTTTGCATGACTAAAATCAACTGTGCAGGATTTGAATACAAAATATAATTAAATTTACTAACAAGCTGTATATTGGGCTTTGACAAATACAAATTTGTTTGACAAATGAGCTTCTTAGTGTCCTTCACAAGTTCCTTCACAAACAAGACACAAAAAAGAGAAACAATTGAAGAGGGTCTCAATTAGATCACTGTATAAATGTCATAAAGACACTTGCAGAGACCCCACAGCATGTCAATGTTCGCACACTGAGTAACCTTTAAGGTTAAAAGGGACACGCAATGGCTAGAAAGTGTTTGAACCCTTTGAATTTGCTGTTTTCTTGCATTAATTCGCCATAAACTCTGATCTTCATCTAAGTCACAGTAACATGAGGTGTTAAAGTTGATACACACACTTGATATGTAGTAGGTACAATCTACTTCAACAAAGATTATTTGGAGTAAGTAATTTGCACACCTGAAGGTCCAATTAATTAAATGAGTTTGGAGGTGTGGTTTAGAGCTGCTTTTATCTGATAAAAGACATTTAAACATTTTGAATATGCTGTTCATAATGGTAGCAAAACTTGAAATTTGTGTTACTTGCAAGGGTCTAGATTTGCTTTTATTATAAGTGGTGACACATAACTCCCCTATGCTACCATGAGAAAGGGCATCTCAGTTATTTTACATCAGTTAACAATCCTATTCTGTGTTTTCATTCTATTCTGAATATAACAATGGTAACTATGTGTCATGTGCTCAGGGGTCATGCTCTGGGTTTCTGTGAATGACATGGGATGGTTTTAGGCTGTTTTGGCTTATTTTCGATGTCCAGAATATCTCCAATTCCACCCTGTTCTTCAGCGTAGTCACTCTCACTGCTGCTCTTTACAGCTGGACCAGTTAACCACACTGTAATACTGCCTATGTGACAATGCATATATGACTTTGAGATCAGAACCCATTTTATATATAATGACGATTAAATACTTTTTAACCCCACATTAAAGTCATGATTATGAGCGCCTGTGATCCTGACTCTTCCCCCTTTGACTACACTACAACCTGGCAGGATCACCACCTGATAAAATAACACACTGATGCATGTCATACAAAACGTGAGGCAACATGTCACTTCAACACTCCTGTCAAACATGATACCTGTCATGAAGACATGATGCTAAATGTTAGTACATCACCAATTCAACATTCAGATTCACCCTTGAGCTCTCCTCTTCACTTCTGTCTGAGCTGTAACATGGCTGAGCTGCTTCTGTCACCTGATAAATAACACAGAGGTATTCAATGTTATTCAATGTAAATGAGCAGTGATAGCATGTAACTCAAACACAGAGGTGGATTACATCACCATCCTGTCAGTGGTCAAGATGTTAAATCTCAGGACAACTACATCACCAAGTCATCATTAAACTTCACCTGTGACGCTGCCCCCCCCCATCACTGTCTGATTATTGGTGGGGGACACTTTGGTAATTGCGAGATATTGTATATTGGTGGGGACATGTCTACACCGTTGGTTACTTGGTATTGGTATCAAGGAAAAGGGTACTATTTACCAAAATCCAAAAGTCATCACAAACATCATGGAGTTCAGCAGAAAGACCACCATAATTTGACCTCTCTTCACTGCCTCAGGACCTGGACCACTTGCCATCATGGAGGGAATAATGAATTCCCAAGTTTACTAAAAAAAGGTCTCATAAGATGATGTTGATTCAGATGTCCTCCAGCTGAAATTCAGCAGAAGCTGGTTGAAGTAATGTCACAGAATGCCTGGTGAGAAAGAACACCCACTTTTTGGAGTGACCCAGTCAGAGACATGCTGCAGAGACTTCCTACCAATGAAACTCCTCCTGGAAGGTGTGCATGTCTGATCCAGAGCTAAGAATAGTGTTGTTTGAACTATTGTTGCCAAAGGAGTTTTGAGTGGCTATAAACTCAAAGGGTTAACTAATGTTTGCGTTGCACATTTGCACATTGTGTTTGTCTGCAGCTGTGACTTAGATGAAGTTCAGATCACGTTTTAGAGAAAGTAATGCATAAAACCTCCTGATTCCAAGGGGTTCACTCTACATTATTCAGTGCTTGTTGAGAAAACCATGAGAAGTCCACATTACCTGGTGGAAGAATGAAACACAAGGTGTTTCACCAAGAAGACTTGAATTTGTTTATTTTATTTTTTTTATTTTCAAACAATGTTTGCTTAGTTTTTGTCACCAGTTACTTACTACAATTGCTCATGTGATGGAAAACTTGATGATTTTTGGTTTAAAACATCCTTCTTGTTAACTGCACATTAAAAGGACACACTTCTCCCTTCTGCAACAAACTTGACCTCTATTTTCTGGGTTTCCATAGTAACAACATGAGCAGAGAACATTTGCATGTGGGTTTATGGTATCTCTTTCAGACAATTAGGGCAGTGTTTCTCACTCCAGGTCCTCAGGACCCACAGAATGTTTTAGATATTTTCTGACATATGTGCATTAAACTTAGGCAGAACTCGATGACACGCTGATGGTGACCCCTTGATTTGAACTAGGCTTCTTCAAAAAAAAAAAAAAAAAAACAGCAAAAAAAATCTAAAATCATGCAGATCTGGAGCCTCTGAGCAACTGTACAGTTTATTAAGTGCAACAAATTATCTTTCTGACTTCTTAGATGAACTAAATGTCTTACTCTATAGCACACAAATACATCAGTCACAGGGAAATATTTATAGCTGCCAAACAGCATCACCAGGTCAGTGCCTGATTCATACAGCGTCTATTGCAACACACGTTGTCTCCAGATGCTTCACAGAAACATGACCCTGAGCACATGGCGACTCAGACTCCTTCTTGGGGAAAAAAACCATGAGCGGGACCCAGCTCATAGGAAGGACCCTTCTGTCACCTGGGTAAAGGAAGAAAAGAGGGGGAGACAGGACAGAGAGGGGAGAGACACTAAAATATATAAATGTGGTGCTAAAATGCTTAAACATGTGGTTGGAGGGCGGGACTGCAGGTCAGTCATGTTAGTTGGTGTCCTACAGAGGCATCAAGTCAACAGGTAAAGGCTGGGATGGATGGAAGATGGAAGATGGGGGGGCACAGCATCACCTACACAGAGAAGGAAGAGAGACTACATAAGATAGATGATGTGTATACTATTAAATGATTCAGGACAATCTGAAACTGAGATGAGACAGACAGGGTGAAGATACTCCATGAATAATAAGTCCCACCAGCAGCCTAGGCCTAAAGCAGCATAACTAGGAGGTGGTCTAAGCTCCTTAAGCGGTCTCTGGACTAGAAAGATGCTAAGTGTGTTGTTGGCTAAGAGACTAAAGAGTTAAAGGCTTTATTAGAAAGGAAAGTCCAGCACCTAACCTTAAATGTAGGGTCTGCCTCCTGGGAGCTGGAAGTTGATTCCACAATAGAGGAGCCTGATGCCACCCTTTCTAGACCCACAGACTCTTGGAACAGCAAGTAAACCTGCATTCATGGATCAGTGTGTTCTACTAGGACAGTAATGAACTATGAGGCTTTTTACATATAATGGAGCAAATCTAAATTTAACAGGGAGCCAATGTGAAGAAGCTAAAACTGGTGAGATGTGGTCTCTATACCCAGCTCTGGTTAGCACTTGTGCCTGCAACACATGAAGTTTATTTCTGTCCACTTTTTCAACTGTTTGACTTTCAAACAGCTTCTGTGCTTAAAAGAACGCTGTAGACAGAACCATGAGTCAGATTGTGTGTTTTTTTTTTTTTTTGGTTTTTTTTTTGTTTGTTTGTTTGTTTGTCTTAAACATCTACAGATCTAGAAGAAACACAAAGTCAAGAAGCTGTCTTTGTGTTATTTACAAAAGTTATTAGAAAACTTGTTGCCCAAGGCAACTTGTGTTTGGCTATGATCACTTCTCAGCTACTGTAGATGTTGAGTTTTTAATATAACATCAAAGCCTAGTTTTTACTGCGTATGTGAAACGCATACAAAGAAAAGAACTTTAAAGTTCAAAGCAGCAACAGTTTTTTTTTTTTCGTTTGTTGTTTTTTTTGCCTTGCAGACAAGAAAGGCAACTGGTCCCTATTTCATTTTTTTTCTTCTTTTTCCATTTTAGTTTATTTTCACATCATCTCTGAAGATAAATCAACTGCAGACAACAAACATTAAGCATAAAAGAATATCTGAAGTCATCTCCAGAGGACATAACAACAGCAGGACAGGAGATTTGCACACAGAACGGGTGTTTTGCACATTCAAACATGTATCTATTTTTCATTTGTTAGAATATCCAGGGATTAAATCCCACTTTGACTTCCTCAGTGTTGTATATAATTAAAATAAAGTCATTGCATCCTAGTTAGGCTAGTTATTATAGACACATAAATGCACATATTGTCACGACGGCCGCTTTTAGTATCCGTTTTGACTCAAGTAAGGTTTACAAGGTGATTACAGCAAATAGGGTCATAAAAAACGTAGGTAGCACAAGACAACATATACTTGCTCAGCCCCAGGCCAAGTCCAAATGTAATCAATGTGTCCCATAAAAGCGATATCATCCAAGGAGACCAGGTGCTCAGCCCAACATACAGCTGACTTTATAAACTGTTATAGGCAGATATAAATGTTTGCCATCTTATATTTGAGGCTAGATTGTAAAATTGTGCCTGCTGCTATATGTTGTTTTACCAGGAATATTGAAACATCAAGCATTCTGACATTTACCATCAATGAGATGCTTCAGACAGTTTTCAGACAGTTTTAAAGCACTAGTTTATCCTGAACTGAAACAGCCCTTGAACACATCACTCAGCGTGTTCAACAGGGTGTCTTCTTTTGAAGTTTTTGTCCACAGTGATTATCTTGTGTGGCACTGAAGCAGCTCATGTTGTAAAGGCCCTCACAATGCTGTTTTGTTCAGCGACTGAAGGAGGCATAATGGAATTACACCGTACAGTGTGGGGGGCTTTGTCTGTCAAGAGCAGGAAGCAAATTACAGAGTGTGGATATGCTGTTATTAACAAGGGGCGCTACTTTCATCACACACTCCAGCGGCAATGAAAGCTCTTGAAAAAAATCCTTTATTCTCCTGATTCCAGCTAAGACAAAGGCGCCAAACTGCTGTCACTTTGACGTTTTGAATGTTATGAACAAAGATCGTGGAAAAGAATCTCGCTAACGTTCAATTCTCCGCCTCTCTCTGACTTCTCGTCTCCCTCCCCATCTCTCTATCCTTTCTTGCTCCACCTTTCTCTCCTGACAGCTGTCATTCTCTTCATACAATGGAGCAGGATTACTACGAAGGGACAGACCTTTCTCCTGTTCCAGCTGATGGAGAGAGGACAGAGGAATTTGAGTATGAGGTAGGACTTCTCAAGTATGACTTCATCCCTTCATAATCTTGTCCAGCTTACTTGAAGGCAAAATAAAGATTTATTCATTAAGCAGGTGGGTTTTTTTTTTTCTCAATTAAAAATCATTGTGATTTAAAAAAATACAAAATTAAAGTTGTTGTTGCTCCTTTATGTTAAGATCAGATTTTTTTTTTTTTCTTTTTAATCAATCCTAACTATTTAACAAGGTTCCTTCTTCATGTCCCAAATTCAAATTATTATATTTGAGCAACAATATAGTTTATTTAAATACATTTGATGTCAACGTAAAGATAACATATGTTAGATTGAAGCCAAAGTATAAAATTAAACATACATATTCCCAGACCAGAGTAAATGAAGGAGGAACAAAACAAATATTACACTTCTAGAGTATACTGCTCTTTGTATTCATGTTGTGAAAACCTAAACAGTCTAGAAATCTGTTCTACAACATCTCAATATTTAGAGGTCTTGGAGGAAGAATGTATAGAGATATTTGTGCCATTGCAGTTTTGTATGTACCAAACTGTAAAACCTTTTGACTATGTGTTTATCAGTTGACCTCTTCAGTATGTCTGCTATACACATGCACAATTGCTATATGATGGTTGTTTGCATAAGACCATATCTGAGGAACCCCGACACCGATTTGGATGATCGACAAACATGCTGAATCTCAACAGCCAATAGAATCAAAATGCTGTTCAAAATCCTTTTTACTGCAGGCATAATCCAAATCAGAGGGATGAAAAGATGCTGGCACATTGAAGTTCATAGATGATTTTGATTTGTTAGAGACTTGAGATTATATAGATCAAGTGGAGTTTTTCACAAGAATACAATTTATGATGGTGAGACATCAAGCATCAAAAGATTATATTCAAAGTATGACAGTAGAAAGTCAAGTTGTGGGTTTTTTTGTATTTTTGTATTCTTGTGTTTTACGATATGTTTTAACGTAGCTGCTTGGTGTTGCAATTGTGTTTTGTTTGAGCTAAAATGGCCTTTTGCAGGCTTAAAGCTGAGCTTCGCCTCTCCATCTGATGTGCCACATGTGTATATTGTATCATGCTTTCTGTTAATAAAATTGGCTTGAATGATCTCTGTGTCATCGGCCCCCTGCATCGGGGGCGCTTGCAAAACAAAGGTCATTCTCATCCCCGTCCAATTTTTCTGCTGACCACCTCAGCGACTGAAGCAAAGCTGCTCCTTGACCTCATCAATCCAGCATTTCACTGAATAGATTATGCTGCCAAACATTAACATCATCTGTCATCATCATGAAGCAATTTTATTTTCTCTTTTGATCCACAGTTATTTGAATCTAAACCCTAATTAGTGAATTCATAGTGCAGGCGCCACTAATTTAAGCTAACTCTAGATTTATTGATCACACAAAGTCAAAGTTTACAAATGTGGTTTTTAAAGCCTGCTTAAGAAAGTTTCTGCTCAGTTGAGGGTCCAGCTGGCAGATAAACAGGAAACCACAGCCTAGACAAGCCAGATTAAAAGTAGGATTGCAATTACAGTTTATGCTCCATTTCACACTGAGAAAAATGTTCTTCATTTTTAAAACATTAGTTCTGTTCACATCTGGGGTCACAAATGTTTGGAATGATAGTTTGACAGTTTCCCACAGTGATCAGACAACAGCTCCTCTCCAAACATAAGAAGGAATTAACATTTCAAAGTGAGGCAAGTTTGCTTTTATAGCACATATCATACACAACGGCTACTCAAAAGTGCTCCACAAAAGAGATTAAGATAAAAAGAACAGAAAAAAATTAATTAGCTAAACTTATGAAAACACATCGAGTGCTTTTCTTTTATTCACGCTGTGTTAAGACTGCACAAACACACAAAGTAAGAGCTCAAAAGGTATTTCTGACTAGATGCATGTTCTTTTCTAGAGCATGTTTATTTGTGATTGTCTCTGCAAATCCAGGTGTTTGGGTCTTTTTTTTTTTTTTTTTCTCCACAGCCGAGGTTAAATCAAAAAACCGATTAGTGAATCACGTAACTGAACATGATGAAGTCTTCAGTACCCTTCACAAAGCATCATTAAAATACTGGAGTGCAGCCATGTTTAATAAAAGAATCTAAAAGTAAAATAGATTGAACACAGAGGCGTTTTAATGAAAATCATTTAAGAAAGGTCTTTACTTTGATTTTAAAGATCACTACATTTGGGGAGGGCAAATGCTCAGTAACATTTCTGATGTAATTAATAATTATGATTCAACTTCCTTTATATATATCTTTTTTTCCTTTTTGTGTGTCTGCATGTATGTGGTGGGTTAGTGCCAAGATTTACAAAAAAAAACTTTTTCTTATATGCAATTTGATCTTGCAGCAAATTCAGGTTTTCTTGTGTGAGTGCGACTGAGGATGAATGAATCCCTCAGCCGTGCCCTTCAGATAAAAGACAGTGGATGAAGTGTGTGTTTTCTGATGATGTATCGGTGTAGCGTAGTATGTATGGTGGATGTTGTGTGGTGATGGTGTGATGTTGAATGTCCCCACCCTCCGAATTCATGCCAGAGCTGAAGCAGTCCAGCATCTCATACGTTCTGGATCCCATACGGGAGGTCAGGTGTCCAGCACACAAGATCCACCCAAGCACCACCAGTTCTCAAGGTTGATCTATCCCAGCACAGCGCACCAGGAACCGAGCCACCACATGCATTGGGCAAAGCCAGAGGGAACAGTGGGAGAGGAGAGTTGTACGTTGAGCAAGGGAGCAACCTAGGGCCTCACATCACCGCCCCTGATATCCCTCCCTCAGGCAAGTCCAGCCCAGAGAGCCTCACAGCCAGCAGTGGGTGAGTGCGACCAAACCCTGTATTATGGACCCCAACAAAGTAATAGGATAGGTGGATGCATCAAAAGGAGGGCAGGGGTGGGCAGGAGTGTCTTGTGATGCGTATTAAAAACGGCCAGCAGACTTCACCAGAAGGGGGTAGAAGGGGCGGCAGCAGCCTAGTTCCTCAGTCCACATGTTCTCAACCTCGGTCCAACAGAGGGGAGCTTATCCCCGAGCACCCAGGCAAGCCGTGATGACACACAGGAACAGAGCGGGGGCAACTCGAGGGACGACAGCCATGGCAGGGGACCACCACCTTGCCACCCACACCAGTATCCTGAGACACCCAACCCCATGGCCCGTTCCCTTATAAACGGAACTGCAAAGCTGTTGGTGTCACAAGTTTGGGCTAAGAAATTGGCTGATGATGATTTATTTATTTATTTTAACGTTGACGCCGTCATCATCTGAGATTTACTGTTAATGTCGTGCTGGGACTGTTGAGTATTTAGAGTTCATAGATACATAGACACCTGGTTTCTCCACAACATAAGCATAAGTTACCTCTACACTTCATATTACTTAATGATCACCATGGATGGAAGCGCACAGACATTAAAAGACTCTGCAGACAGATCCTGGTGGAAGGTTATTACAGATTAACCAGCAACGCTGTAAACTTCAGTGCCCTTGAAACTGATATCATGTTTGTTCATTTTTGTTTTTTATTACTTGTCTTGACTTCACACAAAAGGAAAATATAAAGAAAGTGATGCCAGACATTTTATAATTGTTTGGGGAAAAAACTGCAAACTTGTTTATTCTAAGTTTGATCAAGCTCTTTTAATGAGCTTTGTGTGACAGATGGTAGTAATGGAAAGAAAGGGAGAAAAACATTTCCTTAGTTCTGCGCGTTCACTGGAGTGTAAGAAGCAGATCAGAAGGATAGGTGATGTTTGTAAGACTGTTAATCTCTGACACATACAGATATAACTGACAGGAAGACACAAACATACTGTCTCTCCTCAGCTTTGCACCAATATTCTTTCTATCCGAGTCATTGAGGAGCATGCATTCAGCCAGCGAGGCCTCCGACAGCTCTGATGTATGATCATTGCTCAGCTCTGCCTCCTATATTTGTTTCATTTGGAATTGTTCTGAATGCATCCAGCCACTGAGCTTCATCTCTCTCCTCACATCCCAATAAGATTTGCTCACCCACGTGGATCGCAGAAGCCCCCAATGTCAAATCCAAAATATATAATATATTAAAGCATCTCTTTATGCCTCATTGCTATGTGCAAATCCTATTACACTGTGTATGCTTTGCAGCCTGGACCAGTTCGTGCTCGGGATGCTGTAATACCCTAATGCGGCACCACTTACTGTGTGTTTGCTGAAAGTACTGTGAGGAAAATGTGAGCTGAAGCTGAAGAGGCTCTTTCAGAGTAGAGCTTTGAATGCGTACTGAAGGACAGAAACAACAATGAAGGAAAGGGACCTCATGACTTGTCAGCTGAAAAGGTTGCAGAAGAGATCATTTCCTAGATTATGATTGAGAGAATTTCAAAATATAATTAACCCCTCAAATACGCCAGGACAGCAACATTGATGAACCTTGGAGATGCCAGATCCCATTGAAGAGAGTATTATGTAGTAGCATAACACTGCTAATATACTGTATTTTAGCAGAAAACCTCACATTTGACCTGCATGTTTGTGTACTTTGTGTATACTGCATAAGTACAGTACTTATCTCCTAGTGTAGAGTCTCACACTTCCAGGTCGTGCTGAACCTAAACATTTTTGATGGACAGTAACTGGACATCTTTTCTTGGTTGATGCATAGAGTACATCTACTAATCCAAGTGTTTTAATATGGGTCCAGGCTTCACTGGAGCAGGGACATAATGACTGGGTCCTCTTTCAGACACCATGTAAAGGGAACCTGGACCACAACCTTGGATCCTTAAAGAATGATCTGGCGAGCATAGGCCTCTTTGACATCAATGTGATCAGTATCAACGACCAGACCAGCCTGAACTAACAGTCAAGGCATTTCATGTCTTGATGTCTTATCCCCGACTACCTGTCTTGTCTGCTCATCAGTTACATCCCCCCTCCCCCCGCTTCATTTACTCCTCTGTCCAGAATGTAAGCATTCCTGTCCTCCAATGAGATGTAGATGGGCCTTTGATCCCAGAACTGAGGAGCTGGATATCGTTTGTTGTACTACCATGTGTTTGTGGAGTTATTGTTTTGTTTCTCTGATATGCATAAAGATCTTTGTGCTCCTTGCTTCACCAGACAGTGTGTGATGTGCTCCAACAATGATGTGCAAGCCACAAGGACTTGTTGACTAAGGGAGTGTTGTGACATGCTGAACCAGTGCAGAGTAGCTTTATAAAAACTTGGAAAAACTCTTTTACAGCCTTAGAAATGTTGTATGTTTGTATCAAACATGAGCTTCAGCTCCAGTGCTATCTTAGTTGACTGATCTAATCCACTTTTTTGGCAAAGCTGAAGTTTGCCAGAGCACAACCTCCTTCAATACTTCTGCAAATTCACAACATTAACTTCACAACATGTTGCAAAGTTAATGACGTTACTCTGTATCGAGACAGCTAAAGGCAGCATACAAACCATCAGGTAGTTCACTTCAGCTGTGCTGTTTATTTGGCCTAGACAAACCAACAGAAAGCTTCTGTGCAGTGCACAATGATCCGCAGATTCATCTGGCACATGCTTAACGACACTGCAGCGAGGTGTTGAGTGTCAGGAAAGAGAAGAACTTCCTCCATAGTTAAAAGAACTGTGAACGAGTTTCTGATGTGTGAAAGCAATAATTTTTCTCAGTTTGGTCTGACCTTACCTCTCTGCTTTCACCTCTTCCCATCTTCGCTGATTACGTCCCCTGCGTCTCTTTTATCCAAGTCTTCCCTGATTGTGTCACCTGTTTGTCCTCATTCTCTGCAGGCCCTCCTGTTTCCTTTTCTGCGTTCTCATTTACCAGTTTCTTCTGGATATTTTACTGTGCAGCGTTAAATGTTTGGTTAAAACACAGAAGAGTTTTAAGTTGTAGCTAAACAAATAAGCCATGAGCTTTGAAATGAGGACTAAAAATCACCATTTCTTCACAGGCTGAAGGGACTGAACAACATTACTTTATTCCACTGTTTTGTTTTCAGGTCATTTGAGACTGATACTAAGAATATTTGTCTATATGGGCAGAATTTTATGTAAAGCTTTTTTTTTGTTCACCTTACACCATCTGGACCAATCACGACAAAGTTGCATTGTTGTGACGTTGGGATCACAGATTGTTCCCCCTTACGCCAAGCTTCTACTCTGAAATAGAAGCTTAAAACAAAGCCGTTCTGTAAGCTCCAATCAGCTGTACCTCCTGTAGTGCAGAGATGAAAAAAAGAACTTACAGTTAAAATAACTATGAAAGAGCTCCTGCGGCGTGAAAGCAGCTATTGTGAAAATATTCAGAATAGTAAGTTTAATTTAATTGTTCATTCTGCAGAGAATTTTTCTGTGATCAGGAGTTTATCACATCTTTGTTCTTTCCGATCAAAACTCTCTTTGGTACAATTTCACACCTTGACATCACACATTTCTGAGGAATCCCTGATGCGTCTGCAGCCGCAGCTCCATGTTAGCAGCTTCTTTGATTAGTTTTGGTGAGTTCCAAGAGAGCGAAGTGCTCCGAGCTACATGAGTCTGTCTACCAGTGGGAGCCATCCATGCATTTGCAACTGCTTTTTCAATTACTGGTAATCAAAGGTGCAATTATTATGACAGCATCCAGTGTGCTTTGATGGTGGGCAGCAATCTTCCCCTTAATCACACCATCAAAGTCATTAATTTGCTGTCATCCCTCATCCCTGTGCTACCGCCGCAATCTCCTGCTTGAGAGGCAGAGAGCTTACCAGGAGAACAGAGGAGAAAATGTAAAGAGGCAAGAGAAGAGACGGAGATGATCGAACATGTTTTGGATGGTTCAGGAGTCATCTTTTACTGAGGCACTAGAGTGAGTGGGTGTTTTTTTTCCCCTTCCACATACAAAATGTTCTCAAAGCAAGAAAGCTACAGACAGCAAACAGACTTGATGTTTCATGCAGTTTAATAATCTGACTTCTCTGAACATGTAGGTGCAGGTGTACAGCATTATTTCTTGCTGCTAATTAGTCAAAAGTGACTTCAGGCTTACTTTGCTGATAGGGGTCACGCAGCACCTGCTCACACCTCTAATTTCAATCACACTAAGCAATTAATTTGTTTGGATTATTTTTATAGATTTTTCTGATGCAACTTCACATGTCATTTTAGCACACAACATGTGTCATGTCTGTATCTCACATCATTTCCGTGACTATTTGGCTGCTACTTTAATTATATTTCTATTTACAGCAGTAATAGCCCACAAGGAATAGATTTTGATAACTTTTGCAGTTTACTTTGTTGATCCATCTTACAGAATCAGTTTTTGATGAGATTTTCATCATGAAAGCTTGTATCGTTCAGGTTGGTCTCCTTAAGAACATCTGGTATTTCCAGTTTTTATTCATTAAAGATCTGCATTCCCAGTCAGGCAGACTCAAATTGTTTAGCAAGACCTCAAATGAAGACAGATGGTCTTTTTAATTTTTTGAGTTTTTTTTTTAAATGTCTGATTCTGTAAATATGTATGTTCTGTGATGTGTACCTCAGTGTGAATCTTGAGCCCAAAGGCAATGGCTGAAATTCACAGAACAGAGGGTGGGCAGCATCTGACAGGATGCTTCAAGCCTTTCTCATTACCTGTCAAAAGAAAAGCTCAGACAACTTTGCTGATATTCCAGCATTTTACTCCAGGTCTTCACTCTTTTGCTGAGTGAGTTTTTTGACTTGGTGTCCAGACTCATATTCTTCTCATATTCATTCAGCATGCACTGATTTTAAAATGTATTTTCCAAAAGACACTTGGAGAACAGGTACTTGGAATTTATGGTCCCTCTTGTTGATTTTCTCGGTGCCTAAGTTTAGCTGACTTAGCTCGATGTTTGATGTCAAAGCACGTCCGCTAATGTTCAGGGACACTAAAATTGCAATGGTTTGTTCTCAAATCCCAGCTTTTTATTGTAAAATGGTGAATTCTGCTTCATCACAAGTTTTTGTTGTTAAAAATTAGTTGGCTCACATTTCACAAAAATCGACTTCAAAATTTTTTTTTTTTTCTCATAGCATCGTAGATTCCCCCCCAAACTATATATATTTTAAATTGTGAAAATAGGAACAGCATCATATAATTATGAATTTTGAGTTTTTGCATTGTTTTGTCATACATTTGTGTTCTTAAATAGTGATTAGTAGAATAAATAGAATAAATAGTGAATAAATTGTGACTTTTTGACCAAAGTTGTGACTTCTGGAATTTCATGTTCTCATTGCAAAAATTATTTTGTTGTAAAACTGCAATTTACAAAATTGTGATTTATTCATAAGGTAAAATTGCTACTTTTCATCGTAAACTAGCTGCTCAGCGATCTCCTTGCTGCTCTCCTCACCTCATTTATTACAGTGTTTTGTTTCGATACTAAAATCAGACAGTTGCACTGGCATGCATTCAGAAATTTTCAAGCTGTACGTTTACGACTGCCTTTGCACGCTCCTGCCAGCCACATAAGATCAAGTGACGGGCTGGATGTGGCCCGCGGGCGTTGAGTTTGACACCTGTGGCAGAGGGTTTGTGAAGAGATGATGAGAAGGATTGACCTGAATGAAGGTGAGAGAATAGGGAGCAGGAAAGAATGGTGATCCTGCCTGAAGGTTAGTGTGTGTTTGTGTGTGAGAGAGAAAGTAATAAAGGGCTTAGACGTGGAAGCCTGGACACCAGGTGTTGGCCTTTTCCTCTTTAACTCATCCCAGCACAGTCAGATTCTTCTCCTTCCCCAATCCTTTCCCAAAGCCACGCCACATCTAACACGTGTAACCAACCAACCTGCACTTGTCACAGACGAAATGAATCCCTGATCTAGTGTGAGACCCCGTGAGCCCCGCCAGAGCACTCGCCGCCACCTCATTTCTCTCTGCCCGCTCCATCCTCCTCTCCACTCAACCACTCTGCTCCTGCTGCTGAGAGTCGGTGCGCTTCTGCTCTAATAAAGACCTCGGATGGGGAGACCATTTCACACTTGATTCCCTCAAATGTCCTTGATATGTTTCAGTAGTTGGGGATGGAGCACGGGCTCGGGATGCCATTTTGGCTTCCTGCTCCGAACTGAAGCTGCAGAGTGGAAGCAATGTGGCATATGTATATCAACTCTTTGGAAGATCAGGGAAAAACAGGACAGAAATCAAAACAAAGTAAAATAAACTGAAATCTGAGATTTATCAAGCTGTACACCTCATGGCTTCATGTTTCTAATCCTAAACGAGGAGTTGAGGAAGACATTGGATGTACTTTCTTGAGCTCTGTCTACAAGAAAACGAGCAAAACTTTAATGTTACACTCTATAACTTGTGAAAAGACCTAGAAAACAGACTTGAGGCCCTCAGATAATTATCAAATCCCCTCCAGTCAAAGTCTCCAAGCTGAGAATCCCTTTCAAGATCAAAAAGTTTCAGGCTCAAAAAGCCCTGAGAGTTTGAACTCCAGACACAAAAACAAGGAGAATTTCTACACCAAAAACAGAAAAAGAAAAAGAAAACTCGTGTGACCTTCAGTGAGGCAGCTTCTTGGTGTTTTTCTAGCCACTGTTACAGTATGCATCAAGGTTCGTCAGTACCTCTTTTGATGTTTTCAGTCGTAACATCTGGCCCAGCAGATGGGGTCTGGTTTTTACATTTATGGATTTATTCCTTTATCTACACAGGAAGTTGAACTTTGTCGACTCAGCAGCCAGGAGAAACTGGGACTAACTCTGTGCTACAGGACAGATGAAGAAGAGGATGTGGCCATCTATGTTAGTGAGGTGAGTACGTCACTTGGCCTCTGGTAGCAGAGATGCATTGCAATATTCACAGAAAATCCCTGAAAATAAGAATGATTTTGCTGTTTTTGAATGAGTCATCTTCCACATATTTTACCTTTTTAAGAGGGCCTTTTCAGGGTCAGGATCAGAATCAGAACACTATTGGCTAAGTGTGCATATCTAAACCTTACAAGACATGCAGAAGTCATTATTTGACTACAAAATACTACATGCAAGGTCATGAATCTATTAATATTGCAAACACTAGTTTAAGATCTAAAAGCTGTTATTGAACGGTCAATATTAACAGTTAAAAAATGCACCCTAAGAAGCTGCATTTGCAGGAAGTTACACTAGCGTTCAATTCTGTTGTGTTTCATGTGTTCACTCTGGCTGCAGTCTGTAGCTTTGATATTAGATGTCACTGAATCTTACAAAATTGACTTGTAAACCTATAAAAATTTCTTTCTTCATCAAAATGGCACATTTGGGATTTATTAGGAAAGCAAGTCCTTCACACATTAAAGGTTGGGTAAGACAGTGTTTCTAAATCTATGGGCCGTGGACCGGTACTGGGCTGTTTCTGCCACAGCCACTGTCAGTCAGATCATGTAGAAAAGCAGTTCTGGCTGGCTCTGCTTTCAGTGCTGATTCCATGTAAACTAAGGTGTCATACATAATTTCGCACCACATCTCCAAATCTCAGGTTCCATTCAGAATTAGGGAGAAGCTAGTTTTGCCTTCCATAGTTAACGCTTGCAGTGAGGTGTTGGGTCTGGCTGTTGCAGCCAAAGTAAGAGAGATTCCTCTGTGAAATGACGCTGCCGCTGAATTGATAACAGCAGCAGCAGACATCAAAATGAGAAATCCCCGGAGTAGATCTTTTTTCTGAAGCATTTTTTTTCTTTTGCTATGTTACCCAAAATTCTCTTGACAAACTAATAGCGAACAATAATTAATCACTTTCACATGAAAAACATAGAGTGTTAAAACAAGTAAGAAATGGACGTATGTGATAGACATTGATAGAGAACACCTGAAAGCAGAACAAATAACTTCCTTTTTTAAATGTTGAATTATCAGTTTCACTTTCATGTGATGGAATATTTGCGTACTTTTACAAAGTGTTGTCCAACTACAGCAAAAACACTTCCAGCTCAGTAAATGGGCGTTGTTTTTTGCATCACTATATCATGCATATGTATGAAGAAAACTCTGGCTGAATGTACTGAAGAAAGTATTTACAGAGGAAAAAATATGAATGAGCATGAAACCAACAAAGGTAAATCGTGTAAAATGTAAAAACAATTCAACCTCCAATACCTATAGGGAGATCCAAAGTACAAAAAGTTCCTTTGTGCACATGTATGTGGACTTAAGTGACCCTTATATATATTATGTATGACCTAATCTTTTGTTTTCATCTCTTTTACTATTTTGTTTTAAGTTACTTGGGGGGAAGTTACTTGCAACATCCATGATTCCCTCTGCTCCCTGCTGTTCTTCTGCCAACCACCAAAATCACAACTGCTCACTGTTTGAAAAATGAAAATATTAATACTCTTGGGGCAAAAACTTTATGCATATTTTAAAGATATTTTTAGTTCTTTGAAGTCTCCCATTTGCATATTATACTCTGCGGCTGAACCGACAATCATCGTCTTTGTAGATCAGAGCACCCCAGTGAAATGTTTTGAACAACGGAAAATTTTGTGTTTCTAAGACTAAATCAGTTGTGGCATTTAATATTCCTTTTCCAATTTATGATTTACTTTAGCAATCATGTGCCTTCTTTATTGTTTGAAGTCCTTCAAAATGGAACTCCCATCAAGCACGAATCACATTATTGAACAGATGATCTAACTGCATGATTACACTGTCAGATGCCAAAATGAGACGACCGCCAAGACGGACAGAGAGAGAGGAGGAGAAAAACAAAAAATAAAACAAACAAGAGAGCTTTGTGGTCCTGCATGTTTGTCAGGATCCCTGCAACTGAAATCAATCAGACTGTGATTAGAAAAAACATTCATTCTGTTTTTCTCCTGTATTTTTCAAGGTTATGGGGGTATATTTCGATCTCTAATCAAGAGCGTACCTTTTCAGTTTAAGAGAGAATTATTTATTTACATGCTCAGAAATTGTGTTGGTTGGACTGGCGACCCATCTACGGTATACCCCGTCTTATACCCGTAGAGAGCTGGGATAGGCTCCAGCAGATCCTCGTGACCCTGCACAGGAATAAACGGGTATATATGATGGATGGATGTTGTGTTGGTCTTGCTGTCAGAGAGTGTGTGTTTCTGCACTCAGATTTACTGTTGCTTTTACAAATGTCCTGTTCTCCAGTTTGAGCTCCTCTCATTCACCCAACCTTCTTTCTGTGGATCTTTGCAATTAAAGTTTATCATGAATTCTCGACACTAGACATAATGCTGATGACACCGAAGTTACAGGTGCGCTCTTTTTACTTCAGCGTTTACTCTGGTTGGCTACTGGCTAACTGGCTTTCACATTTCATTTGCCTTAATCCCAGCAAATACATTATTGTTTAAGAAACATTTAAAAAACTTACTTCCGTTCTGCCCTTAAAGAAGCATTGCCTAAGTGTAAGTGATAGTGAGCATTAAAATAACAGTCTATTATTGGATGGTGGGTGTCATCTTTCAGTAGGGATCAAAACAACATAAATATAAGCATTTTGAGTGAGAATGGATTATCCAATTGGACAAAAATGACAATTAGTGATAGCACTTGGAGTAACTGACTAATGTTGAAATTAATAGCTGTTTCAAAGCAGCACAAAACTCTTCCTTTTTTTTCTCCACCTTGTAAAGCAACCTTGGGTTCCTTGAAAGGCGCTATATAAGTGCAAGTTATTATTATTTATTACTTCTTTGCATATTTCCATTTTATTTGATGGAATATTTCTTTATTTTTAGAAAGTAAACAAATGTTGCAATCCTTTCTCTGGGCTATACTGAAAAACAAAACAAAACAAAACAGACTACAATGGGTTTAGCTCACAGAGCTTCAGTCGACATCATGTAAGAGGTGATTGATGGACTCAAGAAAACACTTGGGGAAGAGGAAATGATGACGTGACAGAGCAATAGACCAAACTCCTCCACTGAAAAAAAGTAAAAAATGTAAATAATGTGGAGTCAATGTAGGTCCTTTCGAAGCAAAAACCATCCCACATCTAGATTGATGTTCAGCAAGGAAGTACACAAGTGCACTTCCTCCACTGACCACTAGGTGCTGGCTGCAAAACAGCAAATCCCCATTGGAGTTTGAATTCTCTGCCCAAACCCGAGTTGGGTATTGGGCCATGATTTCCATGTGACTTTTTTTTTAAAAAGAGTATTTTTATTTTATATAAAGCTATGGCATAATGATCATAATATAGTAAAGTAACAAATCATCATATAACTGTAAAGAAAGTTGCACAAGAAAAGAATGTTATAATCAAGCAACACTGGTCTGTGCGACAGGCAGATGTGAGCTCCCTCACTGATCCGCTATTACACTTTACCTTTAACGTTGTGGAAAATGGAGCCTTCTAAAGTGAGGGAAAAGATTGCATCAGTGAGAGCTGGCCTTGGCCAAATTTAAAGGGAAATCAGATGTATGGAGCTACTTCAGATTATTTGTGGACAGTGCCAAGGTGTGTGTCGGTTAAGTGAGGTGTGCTCCTAGCATATGACAGTAAAAAGTCAGTGACTTCAGCACTCAACAGGCAAGTCCTGCCAGCATGGAAGGAAATGAGAGTCAGCCTTCAATGTGCTTGTTCGTTACTACAAAAAAAAAACAAAAAAAAAACACACAGATAAGCAATCCATTACAGAAAAATGTGTCGAGTTTTGCTGCAGAGATATGAGGCCATTTTATGCCGTCAGCAGGGAGGGCTTTCAAATGCTAGCTCAAGAACTGATCAATGGTGGTGCAACAATGGTTGTGTGCCGGCTGAGTCCATCTTGCCTCACCACAGCAAAATTTCCAAGGCTTGCCTAAAAAAGCCTGATGAAAAAAGACAAGCTTTGACAGAGACTCAAAGATGCTTTAATGAGTGGAAATGTCAGGATGAGCACGGATATGTGGACTGTGGATGATTATAGAAAGGCCAGTTACATTGCAATAACATGCCATTATATGGCGACAACTTCACTTTCGTCAGCAAAACTCTCGACGCGCTATGCATATTGAAGAAGTCATATGTGCTACTAAGGGGCTGGTGAGATATGTTAAACCGTCAGGCCTGGCTGTGCAGTAATCAAAGACAGTGCTACAGATGGTGGAGACCAGATTCAGCACAGTTTACCTGACAATCAAGTCAGTACAGGACATTTACACAGAGCTAAGAGAGAAGCTGGAGACCACTCGGTGAGATTGAGCGCACTGAAAATATTCAGCCCGACATGAGCTTTCTTATTACTTTTTTGGAGCCACTCTACAACACTCAGAAAGAACTGGAAGGTGACAAATAAACCACCATGAATTTGTTTTGTCTCTGGGTTGAGAGACTAAAGAGACATCACCGAGACTCAGCAGCAAGCCTTTGTTCGGCAGAGACATGCTGAGTTTCTGGTGCAAAAAGTCAAGATCAACACACTGCACAAAGTTGGTCTTTTCCTCTGGCCCAAATTCAACCAGTTGAGAGATTTTTGGTGTGAACACCCATGTCCCAAGCTTGCTGTTTCCCGTGGAAGAACATGCAAATATTCACAGCGCGGTGGGTGCTACAGGCTTCACACCGTCAGCAGTCAAGCCTAGGGGAGACCCTGACTTTGCTGAGTGGGACAACCAAGACGATAATGATGGACCAGGATGAAGTGACCATGTACATCTCACAAAGGCATGTCATGGATAACAACAGGAATCTGCTGGGATGGTGGAAGGTCAACAGATTGGTTTACCCAAAACTTGGCAAGATCTTTCCTCTGCATCCCAGCAAGTAGCCGCAGCAGGGAGCGGGTGTTCAGCACAGCAGGCCGACCAATAGAGCAGAGGAGGACCGCTCTAAAACCAGCAACAGTGGAAGCAGTATTGTTCTTGCACGGTAACATGTAGAAGCATGTAAGGAGGCTATATAGCCTGATGATTGATATGCCATATATATATATATATATATATATATATACATACACACACACACACACACACACACATACACACGTGTACAGAAACATACACATTAGCACCAGCCTATATATTTAGGCCAATTATTTTCGTGACCAAAACGATTCCGATTGTTATCCAATGATATCTTGGTCCATTTTGCTTGTAAATGTTGTCCTTTCAGTTTGTTAATGAATAGTCTTATTGCTGTTTGTTGATGAATAGCCTCATTGCTGTTTTATTTAATTTGCTGATGTTTAGGCCTGTGAATGTGTGCATTGTTTGTGTTTTAATCATTTGGACTTAATAAACAGTTTTTTTATAAAATAATTGGGTTCTTCCATGCTGCACTATTCATTACCATCATTCTGAATAGCTGTGTCATTGAAACAACTTGGAATTGAAGTTGAAATGGTCAGTTCTGTACTTATTTTAAAAATAAAAAATAAATATTGGGTTTAAATCGGGCTCGGGCTCATAATTACAGTTTATGTTCTGGGCCAGTTCGGGTTCGGACAGAACGTGCACAAGCTTGGGTAGGGTCGGGCTGGACTTTTTGGGCTTGATCCAAACTCTAATCCCTCTTGACTACCATGTTAAAATGACCAGTTTTGCTGCAGAATTAAACATATTTACAGCCTGGTTCAAAAATCTGTTCTGTACAGTTAGATTTTACATCCATGAAAACTCTACAGGGGTGATCATTATTATTATTATTATTATTATTATTATTATTTCCATTTCTTCTTTTTCTTTTTTTTTTCTTTTTTTTGGTTCCACATCCAATATACTTAAGAAGCAGTAAAGCTGACCAATGAGATGGCTGTATGTCATTTGACATGCTTGATTGACAGCTAGCCAATGACTCTGCAAGTGTCCAGTATTTACAGTCAATTTACCTGAACAAACAGATGAAATTGGAACTTTGTTAAGTGTACAGAAAGGGATTACCTAAAATCAAGTTTTGTGTGTTCCAACCAACTAAAGGAGATGCTTTGAAGCAAAACAAGCACAACTAAGTGGGGATGTCATCATCATATCTGGCATTCTGTCTGCTGGGAATTTCGACACGGTTGTATTTCAAAGATCTGAGAGGCAACAGCAAAAACCACTGAAAGCAGGAGACAGTGAAGAAAAAAAAAGCTCAAACTGGAGAAGAGAACATTTGTGCAAGCAGGATAGAATCTCATAGTGGAAACATTGTTTGGAGGTGATGCAGATCCAAACACAATGACTTTCAAAGTGTGAAACCACAGTTTGGGTGTGAAAGGGGATGCTGCTTCCAAATGTGACAGCCTTCTTCTGAGATTTGTACCAGTTCTTACAGCTTTGATTAAAGACAAGAATACAGTACACCTTTATAGAAGCTAGGAAAATACTCTTCTCCATTCTGTTCAACTCTCCCAGTTTACTCTGATCATGCAGCATGTTCTCTTTGAGAGCTGAACAGCATGTAAAACAGGACTCTCAGCTGCTTCGTCAATTATCTCTGTTAAATCTCCCAACTTATAGCTTGGACAAAATGGTCTGCACCAATGCAGCACTTCTGATTCCATATATTTATAGATGTATGTATTACATATATCATGTGCAACAGTAAGTGACCCCCTTTTTTACTAATTTTTTATATATATGTGTATTGACTTATTTTACTTAAAAAAAAAAAAAAAAATCAGCTTATCATAGTGGGCCTTCATATTAGGCAAATAAAACCTTAGACAGCTAATACTATATGTAAAATGTTTTCCACTGTGCCATTATTTATAAAAAACAAAATTAAGTCAAAATAGTACTAAGTAGTAGTAATACTAAGTAGCTACACAATTCAATAGCTTGTTGGTCCACCTTTAGGAGCAGCTACTTGAAATATTAATTTCCTGTATGATCATCAGTGTCTCACATTAATGTAGACTAGTTTTAGTAGATTCTTTTTTTTAAACATGTATAGAACTTCCCTGAGTTGTTTGACATTCATTTATGCACAGGTTTCACCACAGTATTTCAGTTGGGTTGGGGTCTGGACTTGACAAGCCCATTATGAAACTTTGATCCTATTATTTTTCAGCCACTCATGTAGATTTGCTGCTGTGGTTTGGATCACTGTCCTGTTGCACGACCTCATGTCGTTAAAGCTGTTGGACAGATGGTCTCACATTTGCCTCAATAATGAACTGTCTTTTGGGTTACTCCCCGTTGGGTGTCTAAACAGTGATGTGATCTGCATAATTGATTTGGCACAAGTTTTACACCGCATGCCCTTACCAACACAACCGAGAATTGAACTTGGACCTCCCTGGTAGTAGGCGAAAGACACTGGGGAGACTCTCATATTTGCCTTAATAATACTCTAGTATATAGCGTCATTCATGGTTTACTTATTTGACTCAATGTGCCCGGGTCCTGTGGTTGCAAAAATCTTCACCCTCTTGACGAAACTTGACAGCGGGGCTGCAGTGTTTCTGCTTCAATGAGGTTTGGTTTTTGCCAGATATGGTGCTGCACAATGAGGTCAAACAACTCCACTTTAGTTTTATTTGTCAAAAGGAACATTGTTCCAGAGGTTTAGTGATTTGTTCAAATGCAGTTTGCCAAACCTCAGTCATGCATCCATGTTTTTTTCAGACAGAAGAAGCTTTATCTTGGCAACTTTTAGAAGCAAGCTGAGCAAGTAGTTTGTTTCAAAGTTTACATGGATGTAAATGTCCTGGGACATCCAGTCCTGGAAATGTGATTAATTTCTGTATACCTTTCCAGGTAGATGTACAGCAACAGTTGCTTCTCCAAGACCGTGGTTTATGTCTCTCTTTCTTGGCATTGTGTTAATGCACACCTGAATCCTTGGGGCCAACAAACTGCCAACATGGCTGCTTTTATTGAGGTCTGCACAGCTGCTGACGATCAGTTCATCAAGGGCTGATAATTATGAGCATCTGGCTCTGACTTACCCTCTTAAATCCTACAGAAGCAATAGAAGGGTAGAGAATTGCCCATATTATTTCCTTTTCATTCTTTTTTTGATGAATAAATAATGGCACAGTTGAAAAAAAAAAGGCTATTGTTGGTTATAATGATTCTAGATCAGTCTAAATTCAAATCTAAAGCAAAAACCCAACACGTGCTGTTCCAGTGGTAAAACTGTGGCCACAGTTGTTTCACTACTAACAGCACTTGAACAGATACAGTTTTACATATTTATTAGATTATTTTTAGAAGCTCTACCCTAAACTTGCTACCCTTCACCTATTCCTGCACCTCCTGCCCAGTTTAATGAGTAGTCCTCCAGGTGAGCGTGAACTATCATGCAGATGAAGTGGCTCTGAAGCTTAGATATCCTCAGAGATCTTGTCTGATAGGACCAAGAGAGACAAATGGACCTCAATGCCAATTGATGAGATGAAAAAGTGGCCTGCCAGCTTGTTGACTAACATTAGTTACAGAAAGCGCAGGTGCATCATGCTCTGGGGTTAACTCACAGGCTGGAGATGCTGCATGCAGATGGGTGAGCTGTAAACAACCAACCAGAAATGCTTAAGCAGGCATTGAAGAGTGGAACATGTGAACTCTGGATTTAGCTCAGTTTATGAACAGTCAGTGGGCATCTTCAGTCCATATTAACAGTATGGACATGTCTAGCCTAATGAGTATTTCAAAATGAATTAAAATATTTCAGTAATTCCTTGATTCTCTCAACAATGAAGACCAAAATCTTAAAAATAATTTCTATTCTCCTTCTGTGTCAACAGGTCAGTCCAAACAGCATTGCTGCCAAAGACGGACGCATCCGAGAGGGAGATCGCATTTTACAGGTGCTGTTAAGACTCATTCTCGGTGCTGTCCCCTACAACATGCAGCCCACATTAGGTTTAACATAGAATTTTTTTTGTTGTTGTAGTTGTACTCACCCACTGTCTCCCAGCACGGGAGCACATTTATTTTTAATGGCAGCACATTAAAGGGGGAACGCGCCTACACTGTGACTGTTACGGGGGAGAAATGCCCCCGTGGCTGTTTTAGTTACCGACTCAGCACCACCGTGGGTTTTTAAGAGTTCCGCTTCAGGATGGTTGCCTCCTGTGGGATAGCCGAGAGGCCATGACTGCTATTAGCCCGTCTTCAACTTCAGGCCTGAGAGCAGAGAGCAGTATTTCTCTGGCTTTATGTGCCACCATCTGAGGATTACTGTGGGAGCGAGATTTGGTTTTTAGAAAAGGAGTCAAAACCTCAGGTTTTAACATTTAGGCTATTTAATGGATTTACATTTGCCACTTGTGTGGCAAATATTCATGAGCAGCGCAAAAGCTAAAGAACATCTACAACAGTATCATTTTCGGTCAGGACTGAAGTGTTGGTAGAAGATTAGAAGACAGAAGTAATTAAACAATATCTATTATTAACAAATAATGCAGGATCAGTATGACATAAAAAGAACCAAAACCAAAAATGCAGAAGGCAACACAGGGGAGGCTCGCATGAAGCATGATAAACAACAAAAGGACTAGCCTCAATCAAAAAAAAAAAAAGGTGACATTGTGAAATTGGGATATTTATCAGGATAGAAAGGACTGACAATGGAAGTCAAACAAGATGCCATACACAAAGGAAAAAGCCTTTCAAAATAAAAGAGGAAGAATACCAGCTAAACACAAAACATGATAACAGGATCAAACATGTAAAACCTTAAACTATTTTTTAAAATGTTTTCAACATAATATAGCAATAATGGCTATTCACTATTATATGCTCTATGTGCTTTAATCTCTGTACATTCAGTACCGAATGTGAAGGCAAACATTTGCTACCTGTAAGTTTATCATTAGAATGTTTCCTAATCAGAAAGTCGAAATTCTGTTGGTTTTGTCAGTTTGTAAAGTGTGGAAAGATTGGGTACCACTACCTATCAGCTGCTATTCTTCACTATGAATAGTATCTTTCAGTTTTTGCAGGATGAGTCACTGGTAATTTGGTAAAATGTATTAATTTGTCAAAATTTGCAATGCATTCTGCATGCTTCCAAGAGCATGGATCTGGTGGACACCAGGATCATGATTCTTCTAATAAAAGCATGCCAACTACAAAACCACCTTGATTAAGGTAATAACCTTAATCAAGATAGCAGACACATTTTGATCATAATCTGGGTAACCGTTTGCTAAGTTATGATGCTGGGAACTGTTAATATAGGCCAGCCATGTCCCAAAGTTCATAAAATGGGCTAAACTTGGCATTGAGCCCAAATTTCTTATGCTGGTTTTGAATAGGATACTGTATCGTTGAGGATCCAGCATGAAACAAAGAAATAAAGAAAATGAACAAGTGGGCCATGTCAGGTGGACATATGGCCAAGTTTAGCCAAATGTGTGCCAAAGAAAACTGCAGATATGGGCCAATTTTGGGCCAAACATTCTTTTCTCACTAAAAAGTCAAGGGAGAGCCATAGAAGATTAGTTTCTGTTGTGAATATTACAGTAGATGTGGAAATGGATGCATAAGCACAACTGCTCTAATTGTCAAACTGTGTCTGCCATGAGTTGTGGGACGATTTGGGCCTGGACAAGGTGTGTGCACATGTTTCTGAAACAAACCAGGATTCTGGCACTATTATCCACCATTGACAGGGCCATTACTCAGCCAGCGGAAAGATGGACGCCACCTGTCAGTGAACAGTTAATTGTATGGCTGGATGTATGTACACTGCTGGATACTTCTGTGAAAACAACAGCTCTGTCGGCTCACAGCCACCTTCTCATTCGTAATCAATGCCTGGGTCCTGTTTTGTACTACAGGGCAGCATGAAGTGTGGACAGTTTACTCAAGAAACAAAAAAGACTACACTTTTCATTACCACTTTTATTGTCGTACTCTTTTTTTAAAAAAGGTATATGATGTTTTTCGTGTGCATGATTAACAGCCTATACTAACTGACATGGAACAACCCTGAACATATTTCAATCTGTGAGCCATTCAGATTTGCAGGTCTTTTGAGATCCAACTTTACAACATTCTGCATTTGCTGTTCCTTTGAAGTAGGTAATGCAAAGCTATAGCACTAATTCCAAAGAAGACTAACCTAAAGGAAGAGAAGGGTGAAGTGGTTTGCCGCACACCCAAGAAGCAGATGCCATAACCAGAAGTGCAAAGAAAGGATTAAAATCAATTCATTGTGTTGTTTCTCTGTGGTATTTTGACAAAAGCATGTCACAAACATTTTATTAATTGTGTCAAGTTGTGAGAAAAGGTCAAACTTTATCACCAGTAAGGGATTTTGCATTGGAGAGGACTCTCTTTTGTGAGTTTTCTTGCTTGTGTTTTGACTTTGTGATTGTTGTATTCATGTTTGTCATCTCCAGATTAATGGCCAAGATGTGAAAGACAGAGAAGAAGCAATGGCTGCACTCTTCAGTGATGACTATAGGAACATCATTCTACTGGTTGCCAGACCAGAGATGCAGGTTAGAAAAAAATACATACTCTTATATTATACATATTTTATCTTTAAGTCACTGACTAAGGAGCTACCAAATTATAAATTCCAGTTAAGAAGGTTTCTCATTTACAGCATGCTTGTTCTAAGCAAACCTTGGTCGACTGGGATGGCCAACAAACCCCCTCCCACTGCATAGATATCCACGAACCGGTGGAAGCCACCACCGAGACACCTCATCATGTTTTATTTTTATGTATCACCACTGTAATTGACTTCCAACAGTAAGCCATAAAAGCTAATGGCATGCTAATGTGGAGTGAGTTCAAGCCCAAGGCGGAAGGCGAGTAAGTGGAAGGACTCTGCCGCAGTGGAGATGAGCGGGAAGCAATGGCAGGCTCTTTGTAATTAAATGGGTCTTTCGGTAGTAAATGTGTCATCAGATATGGAGGCCATTTGGTTCACATCAAACAAACTGATGGATGATGTGGAGCAAAAAAAAGGTCAAAACCAGTCATCTCATGGTTATCAAACAGGATTGGGCTGATTTTAAGATTAGCAGTTCTGTTGGTAAACGTGTGAGGAGCTACAGTCACAAAATGTACATATGTAGATGCTTGCATATTTTTTTTTATTTAAAAAAATATGAAACATTTTTCAGGAAATCGCATTTGTGCACCAATTTGGAAAATCCAAATATGCGTATTAAAACACTGTTGCCCCACAAGCTCTGCACCCTGACAAACAGACTGATTTATGCTTTTGTGTCAAAGCCACGCCGTAGCCATGGCATAGACATGAACCCTGGCGTAAGCTACTGTGTAAGCTGACATGCACCTCTCTCCAAATGTAACTACGTGTCACAAAAAATGTGGTTGATTTGTTATTCTTTGTTCTTCAAATCAACTCCTGCTAATTTTACAAGCTGAGTAGAACAATAGCTTCCTTAAATGTGTGTAAAAATGACTGATGCTCAACATTTATCAGCTCTTACTCACATAAAATATACTTTATTTGCTTCCTTGTTATGTCTGAGCAACATGTAGGAAGTAAACAAGAGAAAACACGGGCTGCAGAGCTGCATAAAAAGAGCATGCACTGGCCTCTAGTGGTTGATGGTGTAATTACAGAGTGAAGCAAACAGCAATGCAGAAGTATAAATTCCAGAGAAGGCATTATGACAGCGCATAGACCAAGTGCATAGCTGTAGGCTTTGTCCTTATTGCATTCTTCACAATTGTCTTACATTTATGTTCTTCATCCTCTTCAGCTTGAAGAGGCCTGGCTGGATGATGAGCACAGTGAGTTCCTGGAGCAGCTTAAGCTGGAAATGTTGGAGGAGCAGCGGAGAGAGGAGATGGAGTTAGCTGCTTTGCAAGAGGAGCAAGAGAGCGAGCAGGTCAGAAGAAGCAAAACATGTTGACCGTGCTAATGAATTTAGCATGGTCAAACCTTTAGAAACCGGAAGTCTATATCATGTTTTGTTGAATACAGCACCTCAAAGTCTAACTAACATTCCAGTCATTAAAACTCAGAAGCATAAACCTTATCTATCCGTCCATCTTCCTCCGCTTATCCGGAACCGGGTCGCGGGGGCAGCAGCCTGAGCAGTGACGCCCAGACTTCCCTCTCCCCAGACACCTCCTCCAGCTCCTCCGGGAGAATCCCAAGGCGTTCCCAGGCCAGCCG